>JAQQZZ010043727.1:0-10311 GCA_030265115.1 Mopalia vespertina | reverse complement strand
TTTTCAGGAAAATATAACTTTAAAATTGTAACTTTTGCAAAAAATAATATTTTAAGCTATGGGAAAAGGAAATTCATGCTATATTCCCTATACCGCACATGTTAAAAATCGTGGCCTCCCTTGCCGTAAACCGGTGACGGTATTTCGCAAATGGACGTCACTCTGTTGTCGTAACGTCATAACCGGAAAACCCCGTATTGTGTCTATCTAAACATTTGTTATTTTTGACGCTGCTATAAGTTACACGTCACTAAACCAACCATTCAAAAGGTTTCTTTTCATTTTCAAACGGTTTGAATTTGTGTTATTTCCATTAAGGTGCACTATTGGGATTACTATCTTTTACTCTAGGTAAAACATCACGTGGCGTTAAACATCACACGCTAGCTGACTGCCTGAACATGACAAGTAACGCGAGAAAGTGCGTGAAAAACCAACCAAGCACATAACTCATTATTTCACGAAGATTTGTTCAACTATCTTTTTTCTCATGATCAAGTCCCGTATTCGTTAAGCTTCTTAAGTTTTTCTTAAAGCTAAGAAAAACTTATTCAATTTTCAGGCATCTTTTTAAATATATAAATATAATTTTTCCTAATTGTTTTGTGGTGTTAAGTGATAGATTGTTAATTATTTATTTTTTCATTAGAAACTTATTATTTCACATTTAAAAATTTTCAATCGAAACTAAGAGGCTGGAATTTGACTACATATTTCTTAATTTTAAGAATACTTCAATGTCTTTATACATAAGTGCCCAGTGAATTATCAGCGTCGATCTTAGTGTAACATAACATCTTAATTACCATGACAACATATTATAGCTTCAGGGGTCGGTTGCTATAAGCATTATTGAATTTAATCCGCTATTCCGTCATACCTTGTTGAATGTCTATCTCTAATCCATTATTAGCGATTTAATCAGCAGCCGGTTGCTCGAAGCGCTATTAAATTTAACCCACTATTACGTCACGCGATGTTGAAGGTCTATCTCTTATCCGCTATTACCGATTTAATTTGGTGTTAGCGACTAATCGTATTTCCAGCAACTGGCCCCTGGTCTTAGCGACTACTACACTCTTTCGAGCAACTGGACCCAGTTCTGGTCGCCATGGCAATTAGAATTAACTGAATCGTTACGATGACATCGAACCTCGGCCGTAATAAATGTATAACAAGGCACCAAAATCGTGCATTTTGTTCGCCAAAATTTACCAGCGTATGCACATTATTCCCATCACTTAACTAATCCTAGCAAATTGCATATGGTTTTATAGGACTCAAAACACATAACGTACTGAACACAAAGCATAGGAAACTGCGAGATCTCTACATAACGCGGACTGTGTTTCTCAGGGGATTTTAAAAAGGCATGTCATAATGTCGACGATCGCTCGACGTCTGACATGATGTGCGGAGTACATTCGAGGTCTACCAAGTGCCAGCTCTAGAGTAAGGTGCACGATTGGCTTTCTCGCGTTACTTGTCATCTACAGGCAGTCAGCCAACGTGTTATCTTTAACGCCACGGGATGTTTTCCATAGAATAAATGATAATAAAGCCAACGGTGCACCTTAATTGTGTCGGTTCTACCAAAATGCATCTTAATTTAGATTCAATATAAATTTAAAAGACCCGACGAAAGAGATAATGATTTGATTTCCCAAGACTTGCCCAAGTTTGGCGCATTTCTAGACACAGAGGTCTAAATCTATAATAGCCAATATATCATGTAGCTTTATTAACAGCCGAGATACAAAGTTAAAGTGCACACATAACTGTAATTTCAAGTTTGTGCACTTCTCGGCTATTATGTGTTCAATTAATACTGTCCAATAATATTTGATATACATGTACTGAATTTTCTGACACACTTTATATGCCAAACGCAACTTGAAATCGCTGATTAACCTTATTAAAAAATACGGAAATATGGTTCAAGTATCTGTTGCCTGTTCGGAATTTGCGTATTTAGCATTTCTTTGAGTCGTTTATAACTGAACGACAGACGTAGTGGGTACAATTAACCACGACTTACACCACCGTACACCAACAACTCTATGAGTGTACTTTTGTATGCGGACACATCATCTGTAGGGTAATAAACGTTTCAAAATATGGCAATAAAATGCAATAAAAGCGTGAGTCAGACGTCAGATGGATTGTGTATCACATTCTGTGCAAATCTCTTTGTATGAAACATGAACTGTAGCACACAGAAAACAAAACAGCAAATTTATATAGATTACTTGAAAAACATTTGTTTTTTAAATTTTCTCTGTAATTCGCATCACTCATTTGTTACAAACGTTAGCCATGAGTTGATTGCTTGCTCGGTTTATCCGCTTTAAGTTTTATCAGAAGTCTATTGGTTTTATTAAAACCGTTATGTGTATTACTGGAAAAGACAATCGAAAGCTGGCGTTTATATAATTGACTGTATAGTCTATATATAAGATACGTATTCGCATCTAGCGTTTATATTGCGTGTATACTCTGTTATGATCGTTTGGCCTGGGCTTAAAGTTTGAAGGGATTCAATTTCATCTGTAAGAATATGAGTTACGTGGTTACTTGTGATGTACAGGCAGCCAACCAACGTGTTATCACTAACGTCACGTGATGTTTTACCTAGAATAAATGATAATAACGCCAATGGTGCACCTTAATGAATACTACACTGTTGTGAGTGAGAGTTATTTGACTGTTATCTTTGAGCTGATTTAAAGGTTATCTATGATTCAATTTCGCCTATACAATTTTACTCGTGCAAAGAGGGTGAGTTTTTATTTAGCAAACTACTGCTAAATGCGTCGTGCAACCTAAAATAATGTGGAATCTAGCGTTATTTTATTTCTAGTATAGTATCTTATCTTGGAGCTTAATAGAATAAGTGTGATTGCAGACTGGTACAAAGAGTGCTGATTATAAAGTGTAGAACCCAAATCAGGGTATTGGTAATAGCTATATATGTCCTTGTTATTATTACTTAGTAACATTTGAGAAGTGTGTACGGACTTTTATAACAGTCCTGCAAACTCGTAGCCCTGAGCCGCAGGCGAAATGATTGGAAAGGGATATGTTTTGAAATACCATTGTGACAATCGTTAATGGATTTCTACAATAAGTTTAATTAAATTTTAAAAACAAAACTTGAAGTACAGCCGGGTGGCCATGTTTGTTTTTATATTACCCGTGGAATTTTGTGACACGAGAAACCTCACGGGGTGTACGGGTCCCCCCCCCCCCTGAAAATTGACCAATCAGAACACAAGGAATTTGGTTGCCCGAACATAATATGTCAAATTAAGTTACGTCACGAGGAATATTGAGATGTTTTGGGGCCATCTAGGGAAGTAAACCATTATTGCTTTCACCCTTGCAGTAATACGAAATTTAGTGCCGGTTTGCAACTTTCGATTTGGGCGGTTTTCCATTTTTGGACACGATGATAAGCCTTTTAGCTGAAAATCTCAAAAGTAGCTTTCCAAAGTTCCTTTCAGTAGTTAAAAGTAAAAAGCGATGTCCATTTTTCATCTCTTCAGCTTTCTAGACCAAAAGCTTGAAGATGAATTGTCAAAAGGGACACAGGTCGAATCTCCGTCTACATACCATCTGGATATTATTCCTTTTATTAAACTGGTGGTTGGAGCCTTATGTGCGCTTAGGTTTTCCTGAGTGCAAAGGGCAATAAAGGGGTTTAATTTCCGCATTGTTTTAAACTGTAGTTTTCAGGGTCGAGGCGACCGGTGGCGCTTTGTTGAAGTCAGTGTAGTAGATTTTATGTGATTTATAATATATGCGATCTGTATGTACATAAGCTCGAGTGTATTCGAACTCTTCGTTCAAGGCCGATTATGCCACTAAAGTTTTCTTACAACTATTCATCAAGTATATTCATTGACGGGTTTTACTCAATACTATGCTATTAACTTCAGCTTCAAGTATATATATTCTTGGCATATTCTAATCTGCATATAAAAGTTGAACTCACAACTCAATTCTCAAGTTTTCGAGCCTGCATAACAACATTTGAGTCCATTAAACTTAGCTTTACCATTCGTGTCTACTCATGCATGCCAATAAAGCTGAATGGAATTCACACTGCATGGATAAGTATAAAAGAAAGAACATAGCAAGTGTGGGATAAAGATATTCACTATTGACATTTAAATCCGACAAGAATACCATAAATCGACAATCTCTTAACCACATGTACCAAAATCACAAGTGAAATAGCGACGAAAAATACTTGATACATAATTATAAAATTATATTTATATAATTTATATTTCTCCATCATCAGAGAAATGGCACATGCAAGTAAATAATGTGTATGGCTTATATATAGGCCCAATCTAATTGAAATCAGATCGCAAAAACGCTCCCCATGTTTTGTTTGTCGCCATATTGAGATCTAACGCAATCACTCTACTTATACTGTTCAATTAGGTCAAGCTTACTAGGGTTCACGAAAGGTCACAGTTTCAGTTGTCCAACACAGATAACACGGGACCATAGTAAACACCAAATTCAACTTCTGTGTTAATGTTTTAAATCGCATGTAAACAGCGGAAATTGCAATTCCACTCAAAGTTTATAATTTGAATGGAGTTTGTTGATTATGCGTGCATGTATCCGTTGCCTTGGTCATGTAAAAATACGCAGTCGGGAAACTTCGGTTCGTCGGCGGAAATCTCCGGCTTTTACAAACCAGAATTGAGAATCAGCTCTTTGATTGGTCAATTTAAGAAACCAATCGACATTGTAGGTGACACGGGGAGTGTTTTAGAGATCTGATTTTAATTAGATTGATATAGGCCTAACTAACAATGAATAACCGTAGGAGAAAGAACAATAATGACAGTATGTAGGAAAAAGTTTTCTTGAGGTGAGTGAGCAGTCTATGTACTAAATATACTTACTTTCTAATTAAAAACAACCTACTATACCTATTCACTAATGCATGAAGGTTTGTATATCCCCCATCGCGTGTCAAACATCACTTTTCAAATAAAATTAATTTAATTGTTATCACCTTTCCAAATCATAAAAAGTTATAATAATTTTAACCTCGGAAAAAAAAAAAAATCTCACCGCGATTATTTTTACAAGTCTGTTAATTTGGACTTAAAGTATTGAATATAATACTTTATTTTCGAATATTAATCACAGTAAAGAATATGGCAGGCTTCCGATTATTCGAAAATCTGCTATTCAGGACGAAAATCAGAATATCTTATTCAGAATATAAGATAAGCTTATATTTCGGTCTTTCTATCGTAAAACCTAAGATAGATGGAGGGCTCATGAATGGGATTGATTGGAAGGTGAGACGAAAGAAACTTACCTATAACACTATGCCAAATCTGTCATCGACATTTCTATCTGGCATGTACATTGATAATCGTTTGTTGCTTGCCGTTTAACGTCAAACTGAAGTGGGATTCGCCAATATAAGGACTTCGGAATTACTGTCGTTGGCGGAAAGCCAAACAGAAACCGCGAAAAAACCCCGAAAAAAACAAACAAAACAAAACAAAACAAAAACACTTAGCGATGTCTGCAGTCCCAGATTGAAAATTGGCTTGTCTGGGACATAACCAAACATATACCGTATTACTATAGGTCTGTTCAGTTTCGTGTAAAATTATCACGTTTTCAACTTACAAACTCCATCTGTTCGATTGAGTTTTGTTTACAGTACTTTGTTCATTGCATTAACATTTTATATATAACGACATTTGTTATCTTGCACTCTGACTCATGTTCACATTATCCAAAAAGAAGTCACGACTTGAATTGAATTATATCATGGATCAAATATTTGCTATCAAATGCATAGACCTGCCATCTTCAATATCCATAGGTCAATGTAGGCCAAGTAGGTCATGTTTTTCTTGTTGTGTAGTCCTGTATCATGGCAATTTACCGCCCCAACGTTATACTGGAGCTGACTATGGAAGCTTGGTAGGGCCATGCGATGTTTTTGTATCCCAAAGACTGACTTGAATGCATAGCGCCAAACAACGCAAGACGAAAATAAAAACTCGCAAGGTAGCGGTCGTACCTTACTGGTAAGCGTTAGCATTCCATGTACCGTTCAAGGGATCGAGTCTCTTGTCGACCCCAGGTGTATATGAGGGAATCACACGAGGGGGCTCCGGCAATCGCGGGGGAGTTTTCCACCGTATTTAAGTTGAGAAGAATCTGCCTCGGAAATGGACAATCTGTCGTAATATAAGTGAAAATCCATAGAGTACGAATTTAAATCTCATTCAAACAAAAAAATATACAGGCCTACATTATCTCTCCTGCGTTTGTCAAATTCTAGGCGCGAATTCGACAGCTAAAGAATGAAAAATCAATTTTGCGTTTTCACGATTTTGACCTTCTGGAAAAAGAGATTTTGCGTTCAGTTTAAATCGGCGTCCGGGATTAAACCAATCTGGTTAAAATCAAATCTTGTAAGTACCTCCGTGTTTTGTTTGTGGCAATTATGATTTGACGATAAGGCCCATCAAACCTTGCTCAATTAGGTCAGATTTGCTTGGGTTCACGAATGGTCATCTTCCCAGTTGTCCAATACAACCCAGACAACGGCGAATTCCGCCAAGACAAGCTAGAACGGCATATCAATTATATTTAGATGCAGGTTGTGACTGTATCGTCAATATATCAAATGCTATACCACGATAGATACCTGGATCTAAGACAATCCCATTTTGTAACCATTAAGAAATCATCTAAGGAAAAAAACGCGCCATCACTGTCTTAACGGGAACTCACGAGGGGGGTTCTACTTTGAACCACAGTTAAAAAAAAACCCAGGTGCTTAACAATTTGAAACTGTGTTATGTAGGACAACATAAAATGGAACATGTATTTCATTTAAGAATGATTAAACTTGTTAGTATCTTTATAATTTGTGTGTTTGATTGGGGTGACTTTGGTATTTTTAAAAAATGAATTGGATTGATCTACAGCTGAATGGCATCATAGCATAGTTCCAGTGTATTTATACAGCTGAATTTGTCTGGCAACGACCACACAATTTACGTCGGCTCGTCAGCGGAAATCTTCGGCATTTCTAAACTGGGTTTGGTGAAGCGGTTGCGGGATTGGTCAGCTTGACAAACCAATCGACACCGTTTGGTATGTCTTGATGTCAGATCTTAGTTGTGACACTTTAAATATGACTCTAATCAGGTTGTGATTAAATCGGAAAACAAAATCGCACTTGGCTTTTTCCTATTCTTATACATATTATCTGTGTAATCCACTGTCAGTCTTTCCCTCTTCGACGTAACTCGAAAATAGTCATCTGACCACTTTTGGCCTTCAGAAGAGGCGTACAACATCGCACTCTCGCACTTACCATGCGACACAGCAAACAACCGAATATAATATCTACTGCCAAGTTTCTTAATAAAACGGCGAGAAGACAATTGGAAAAGTGAACATAACGATCTTTTCGATGGTGTTCACCGATTGTTTGAACTGCGTAAAGCTTGAATTACGCAATATATTACGGCAACAGGTAACATTTCAATGGTTGACATGCTGGTGTGAGGACGGGTGTTTTAGAGGCATTTACCCCTTCTTGCCTCCACCCCTGGAACCGCCACTGTATTTTTGAGACGGCATGGAGATCTTAATTGTATTAGAGGAAATTAGATCAATTGAAAGTGGGGATTTCGGATAGGATTATTCTCGTTTTTACGTAAAGCAAAATCGTCATATACTCTCGTCATATAAGTTAAATACCAAACAACCAAACGCAATAATGTCGGATGGCCATATGCGGCTTCCATAGATGACGCATTGGATGTATCTAGTGTTTATAATAATCAGTGACTCAGTGTAACTGAGACAGGGTCGCGTCTATCAGCATAGTCGACCCTTATCATATATCACTAGGAATAAATCTAACTCTCACGGGCCGAATTACCCCGGCAATACGATTTCTGAATTATAATCAGGCAATTTTTTCCGCATTTTTGTTCCGGTTAGAAAAATTTATCTATTCCATGTAAGGGTTATAGGTTGTGAGTCATGAAACTCCGACCATTTATGAGAGCCTTTTATGCAATCTGTCAAAGAAAACACATAACACTACATTATTACTATACTATATATTGAATTAATAATATTATATAATTATATAAGTTTGGAATAAGAAAAAGAAAATAATAATAAAAAAAAAATGAAAAGAAATACTGTCTACTTTCAATTGAAAACTGGCGTGTTATACAAGGAAACCGCTCTCGTTGATAGAACAATTCAGCGTGTCAGTTGCGTGCCGAAGCTATCACAATATACGGCGAGGGTTCAGGGGCCGCTAAGACCCTGGAAGCTCTCGAGTTCTACAGTCACATGAGCGTTCTGGGCCATTTTCGCCATATATAACTAATATGGTTAACTATGAGTTTTAATATCTTTTTTAATCTTTCTACTTTGCCTATTGTATATTTTTGGAAAGTCTAAAATTTTTAGCTCACTATTTATGGCGATATTGTGTGTCTGAGAAGCTTTTTCCACCCGATCAGTTATTTGTAGTGGTTCTTATAACGTTTTTTACTCACAGGCGCTGTGTAAAATGGCCGCCCCAGCCCCGGAAGGTCTCGAGTTCTACACAGCCGCAAGGGGTGGTTTTTACAAGGTTTCATCCCGGTTTTCCACCCCAATCAGGCAAGGGACAGTGTGAAGTGGACAATCCGTCGTCATATAAGTGAAATACCCTTGAGTTCGACGTTAAACCCCAATCAATCAATCAAACAAACAAACAAACACCAGATCAGTTTATTTGTACTGTTTCTATCAGCTTGCATGCTGACCACAATCCTCCTATGCAAGGGTCAGTGTGTGTAAGACGAGACTTCCACATTACTATCCCTAGCTGTAATTCGAAGGGGAAACGTGGCAAAAATTTCATTGCACTATGGTAGAAACACGTAGGCCAATCAACAAGGCGTTTACATGTATATTACATGTATAGCCTACTTGTCATCCTGTGTTTAGACCGCCTCTTTCTTATTCTAAGAAAGCCCCAAGCTAATTGGGTGTGGTAAAGAGAAGTAATCTGTGGGTTTATATATTTAAAAATTTTACAGTAGCTGCTGTAAACTCGAGTTAACTCAGTTTTTATCGCCTATGGAGGCAAGGTAAGGAAGGAAGAGAGGCTAAATGCGACGATCTTTTTTTCCACCTTACCTCGGGAAGATGGCTAACCACAGACGCTGTGAATAATCGTGGCTGCTGGGGTGGAGTTTGAATTTTCTAGACGGTGTGATTCAGCGTCGAATAAAATAACTGCATGGGAATTCAAGTGACTGGACTTCTCATTTTATTTATTTGATCTAAACGGGTTTCAGAACCAAGTCTATACATCTTTCTTCTCAGACGTGAAGTTAGATAAAGTTTATCTCAACGAAGAGATTCAAAATGGTCCTGGTATATGACCAAGCGGTCTGTACGACAGGCATGGAGGGAAGACGGCAACAGTTTAAATCAGATGCTTCTTCCATTAATAAACAATGAGTTCTGTGACAATGAGGTCAGGCTTGTATGACACTGCTTGAATGTCAAATTAAATATACATTCAATACATTAGAGTTAGAGTCTCGACGAAATTAGATCCACCAGAAGTCTCTTCTATCTCCAGACTGGTCATATTACATCCGAGTTAAGTTCACCATTATTCTCAAGTAAATCAGACCCTCCTCACGTAAACTTGCGATCAGCCACGAGGGTCAGGAAACAGAACATTTTATAACCATCAAATACCATCCATATCTTAACAGGATGTCACGAGGTGGAGCTTTACTTTTAGTCACAGTTAACATAAATTTGGAAATTTGTTTTGATTTAAGAATAGTTCTTAGAATGTTTAAAAAAGGAATAACGTTGATCTACAGCTGAATGACATAAATAGTATAGAGTGAGCAGCTAGGTTAGTATTTGCTATTACATAATAAGGAAGGGTTTTACGTTACCAAGTACTAATTGTTTAGTACATATATAGTAGTCCGGAGTCATTTTTATTACATACAAAGAAGGATTAAACGTTATAATGATTAATTCCGGCACCTTAGTACATGACAAGTAAGGACTATACGTTATGTAGTACTAAGGAGCGGTGAGAGCAGCTCCCTTGACGTTGCCTCACAGGTTGTACGTGATGACGTCACGAGGGGTCACCGGAATGCCTGACAAGTGTGTCGTCTGCTTGTTAAGGAATTCTGGCAGTTACATAATGTACAAGTCAATGACTGAATTTTGGAGAGGAGAAATTTTAGGTTTAAGGGAGGT
>JAQQZZ010043716.1:0-10311 GCA_030265115.1 Mopalia vespertina | reverse complement strand
CAAATTGTTTGCAGTCTTCGTCTAAATTTGCATTTTGCTACTGATTTTGACAAATTTTGTCATCCGATAATCAATGACGTTTGTGTTTTAAAACAATTTTGGTTTATTTTTCACCAAGGTACATTTACGTATTTAAAATATCAGCAAACCAGGGGAAAATGCAAATGTTAGGTTACCTCACAAAATGTTAGAGGACCGATTTTGAGGTTATGCCGGTAAAGATTACAGCACAGGCCTGTTAATGAGTGGGGAAACTATAACTCTGACATTAGTGGCAACAAAAAAAACAATACAAGACAATCTCAGGAAATAATGTAATGACCCCACAACAGATTTGTGTTGCCCCTAACATGTAGCTCAGAGAGCACCAGACAACAGGAAACTCCCTCCAATCTCCTACCAGGACGCAATACAAAAACATTGATCACAAATATATAGCTCAGAGAGCACCTGGCCAAAAGAAAGCTCCTGCCATAATTTTTGGACGGTCATACAAAATCGCTTCATCTTTGCACTGCTGAAGAATCCAAAGAGTATTTTCTTTAAAAAAATTAAAAACATATTTAAAAAAAAAAACATTGCAAAATAAGGAGGAAACTTTTTTAAAACCACTGATGGGATTGCCAGAGTTTTCTTTCATATATATGTATCCAAGGGCCAATAGTAGACCTAAGGCCTTTAGTTTTCCTTTCAAGTCAGCAATTTTATATACATGTGCTTGCATTTCATATATTTTCAGCAAGTTGATTGATTGTTTGATTTGGGTTTAGCATTGTACTCTAGGTTATTTCACTTTTATGATGACATATTGCCCACTGTTTCACTATTAGTATACTGTGCAAAAAAAAATAGGAAACCTCATAAATCCACAATTGCCGGAGTCAGTTGTGGGACTTCCTCATTTACCAAGGTAAACTGTGAACTATCAATCACAATGAGATAGTTTAGAAACGCTAGCCACTGAGCCATGCTCATGAGCACCCCAGCCAATTGAACGCACTTTCAGTTGGTGAATCCTTAACATTGTATAGCATTGCTGCTTAAATACATGCATACAAAATGAATTATTGGGCACGCTTTTTTAACTACACACTTCTAGTAAAATGTTGCGACAGTGATCAATTAAAATGGGTTATATGTACTTATAGTGCTGTCATTTAAATAAAAAAGCAGAAACTCAAATAGAATTTTCTAACATAGAAATCAACTTTAACTGTCTAATATATTAACCCAGACACTAAACACTTGGTTTTCGGAAAGACCCAAAAATAAAACATGTTAAGCATGATTTTAAGTGCATACCAAAAGATATATATGCATTTGTGCAAATGAGGACAAAGGGATCACTCTTGTGCAATGATAAGGTGGGCAAAACATATTACTCAACTGTAGTCAGTCAATGTCCATCACCAATAAAAAAATATTTTTATATTTTACATCTCCATGAAATGGCATTTGTTCATCAGTGTGGTATAATCAGTGCACAAGTGTCAGTCCATTTGCAGAAGAAGTCTTTTGTGCCAGGTAAATTAAAACTATTGAGTAAAACAAGCCACAGGTAATGAACCGATCGCAATAGAAGTCCAATGATTGCCACTTAGGGCTTGCCTCTAGCCATATTTTTTGGTGAAGATACCAAAACAAGATTTGTTTGTGTATACAATAGCATTTTGTACGTGTTATCCATTAAAGCACACAGCTTGTTTTAACCGATGATTCTAAACTGTTCCTGATCAAAGTGGATCAAACAAATAAAACGAAATATTGTTTTCAAGTAGATTTAGCTCACAGAAGATTATATAATAATTTACTGACTCAAAGCAGCAATAACTTTTTATGTGAAATTATGTTATGGCATGATACATGTACGATCGATCAATTACTTGTATGAGTGTTTTATATGAAGAGTAGGAAGAATTGAACATACCTAAGTTACTAGAGGTATGACCTCTATCATATGATGTTGAACTTTGATCTCCATAATGTGCATCTGACATATTGCCAGCTTCCTGACTTGTGTTCTCTGGATTTTCATTGTTCATCATAACATCTGGAGTGTCGTTCATGCTGTCAAACTGTAATGTGGAGTTATTTTCAGCTTGGCCTCCTTCTCCAATTATGGACATTAGGCTTTCTGTTGACGGATTTCCATTGTTTTCTGATCGTCTCTGTTTTGGTGTTGAGTGTGAATATAAAATGTCTGATTGGTCTGTGTCATTTTCATCAACTGTGGCAGATCTTTTTCTATGTCTATCTGCAATATTTTGAGACGGCGGTCCAACAGGGTACACACCTTCATCGTAAGGTTCTTCCTTCACATTAACATGAGTATCGTCTACATTTAAAGTTGCTGTAGGTCTGTGAGATTTGTAACTAGGTGATCTTACTCTTGTGAAGTTATCCGGGCTTCTCCCATAACTATGACCAGAGGGTTTTGGAACTGCTCTCTGTTGGGCAATTTTTTTAGCCAACAAGGCACTGAGGATGCCTTGAAGCCATACTGGTTCAGGAGTGTCACCTGAACAATCTGTGGTGAACAAAAAAGATCAGCTTATATTAAAGTTTATTCGATTGGAGTTTGATGTTGTACATACAGTTATTTCACTTATATGGCAGTGTGCCAGTCCAATAGGTAAGGAAATATCGTTAAAGCCACTGGTAACAAAGAAAGAGAAGATATGATAATCACAAGACACAAAAAAAAATAAAATAAAAAACACTAAGGCAACAGGAAGATCCTCCCAAATAAATAAAATTGATTCTCAATGCATCAGGAAAACTCCATAAAACTAAATGCCATCATGGTGGCTTATAGTTTCAAGAAGAAAATAACTGATTCATAAAAAATATTTTGTTAATACCTGCTTTTACCATTAACTATTGATTTGCTGCCAGTTGTTTACAAACTATCCTTGACTATGTTCAGGCCTGTGCTGTATCTTTTCCGGCATAACCTAAAAATCGGTCCTCTAAAATTTTGTAAGGTAACCTAACATTTGCAAACCTAACTACATTGATTATCGGAGGACAACATTTGTCAAAATCAGTAGCAAAATTCAAATTTAGATGGAGACTTTCAATATTTAAACCTTTAAATAGGTCCTCCTTAATTATGTTTGCATAACTATGGAGAAACCCCGTTCTGACCGTTCTCCCCAACAGCACAGGCCTGTATGTTTACATTTGAGACTTGTTTGTTTGACTAGTTTGTTTAATTGGGGTTCTGTGTCATACTGAAGATAATGGCTCTCCTATCACTCATAAAAAAACAACCAGATCTACTTCTTAAATCCCAGGGCAAAACCAACCTCCCTCCTTTTTGTTTTGTTTGTTTGGTTTGACTGGGGTTTAACATCGTACTCAAGAGTATTTCACTTATATGATGACAGATTGTCTACTTCACACCCATCCTTGCCTAATTACAATGGAAATTGGGTTTATAATATAATCATTGTTAATAAGTTGAGAGGATGTCTTTTATTCCTACCTAGTGATATAGATCCTTTTAGTTTGTACTCTGCCAATCTGAGATCTACCCAAACAGCAAACTGAGATAGGATATCCGGTTCACTGCACAGTTCTCCGATGATGGATGCAAATTTGAACTGTACTCTCTCCAGTGTTACTCCCATTGTTTAATGTTATCTAAAAAGCAACAAAACAAAGACAATCCTGATTGATATATTATTTCCATCACAATATATGGTCTTTACAATGCACATCATAAAGTGATAATACAATTTGGCACTTGCTAATTTAATTCAATGGGATTATCTCACTCAACTGCAAAGTCTGTAACATAATCTACAGATCAGATCCATGTCTCACTCATTTCAAATTATTTCTTACATTAAACTTGCAATGTTTACTATTATACATTTTGATCCCAGGTATTATACGTAATGACCCAAGGTATTTATACGTTTTGGATTATTCGTTTTGGGCGTTATACGTTCTGATCGGTCACAGTCTCCACTCTGAGGACACCAACCGGTTAATTCCTCAATTTATCATGATTCAATGTGACTTTACGGACTTATTTGACACGAAATTTAGTGACATTTAAATGGTGTGTTGATTCTGATCATAAACAAATTTAGAGTTTAACAGATTCATTGACTTAGCCAATAAAGGGTACTAGTCGTCCGGATAAATTGTTCAAATATTAAAACTAGTGATCAACGCGTTGTTGTTGTTGTTGTATCAATCACACTATGGTATTTGTCTCACTCATCTAATCGTTTACAAACCTTTCAGCCACCGTCTTTGACGTAGCCTGTAGCCACGAATATACTGGAAATTGCACTATAAGCTGTGGGATTTTTACAAATATTAGACAATTGTTTTGCAAAAAGACAAAGAAACATTCGTCTGTTTCTTGCATAAAAAGTAGGTTAATGAGATTTATAGTTTTTTCTCCTCGGTTTACAGAAGAACTCTTACAGTGACGAGTTATCTCCTCTGACATATCATAGCTGATTTATAATTTTAAGCAAATAGCTTGATGAAGATTTATAAGATTGTATGCATTTAAGATAAGGTAACCGATGATCATCTTAGCAGCCTTTGTTGTTGTAAACTTGAATTTGAAAAACGTTTTTTAATCAATCATGAATGATACCAAATTGAATGGAAATCTCTAGTGTTTGAAGGTAGAAATATTTTTTTGCATTTGTAAGTGTAAATGTTACTGTTAGAAACTGTTCCGAATATTATTGACTCACTTGAGATTTTGTGTATATAATGTAGCTGCTCTACGTGAGTTTATAGTGCTATTTATTTCACACAGATTAAGGCTTTATAGTACAGTTTGTCTTTTGAATTTGGTTGTGTATGTTATCAGTACAGCAGAGTTACAATAACAACAACAACGCCGTGTTCGGAATGGATGTTTTTAGTGGTAAATATCGTCTCACCGTCCCCATCTGCTTGTTGCCGTTTATATGTCAGGTATAAAGTAGGTATGCAGTGCCTTCTATCACATCGTAGAATAAATCCTACTAGACAGCTCCCACTCCAGCCTCTTAATCGTTTCCACATGCAGGTGCTTGGTAAAATCTTACAACGTAACCAGATAATTTACTTGAAAAACTGCACCAAATTCCAGAATAATCCAGAATGAACTTTTTATTTGCAAAGTATTTCATTCAGAAATTGCATTTGTAACGCCATGCAGACCTGCCTACCTGGACTGATGACACCGTGTATTTTGGAGTATTTTGTAAAGATAACTTACGTAAAATACACCAATAGGCCATTAAAATAAACACAGATATTAGTATTATGTGCTATGCTGTAACACAAAAATACACAAACTCATTAGAAAATATGGCTTAGTTTTTGGATCAGGGATAGTTGGTGTGACCACAGCGCCTTGTGGCATCACATTTTCTTCGGGCTGAACAAGCTACATTTGCATGTTGTGATATGACATTGGCAGTAAAATGATTTAAATGAACCTGACAAATTTTGGCTAGGTGAGGCCATGTGAGTGCATGTCTGTGTTTGAAAAAAGGGTTTCTTGATCTAAAACTGGAACCAAAATGATCAAGCTAGTTTACAATTATGGGAAAGTTGGTGGTGATTCTAGCTGGCGTTTACAGCAATGTTGATCTTATAAAAAAAGATTTCAAGTAATTCTCAGGATCCGTTTTTAGACTTTCCCTTCAGTGGCAACATAGTATGTGTCCCCACAGCTAAATATAAAATTAAGCTACTGCCTTGATAACTATTGCTATATTGTCAAATGTAGCATGCATCTTCTTATCAGGGCGGCCGTGGCTTAGTGGTTAGCGAGTGCGCTTTCGGAGCCTACTTCGATGTACTGTTCACGGGATCGAGTCCGTCTGTCGACACTCCGGTATATGAGTGAGTCACAAGATGTGGCTCCGGCAATCGCGGGGGTGGTTTTTACGTGGTTTCCTCTCGGTTTTGCACCATAATAAGGCAAGGAGCAGTGTGAAGTGGACAATCCATCGTCATATAAGTGGAATACCCTTGAGTACGACGTTAAACCCCAATCAAACAAACAAACAAACAATCTTATCAGGGGTTCATAGAAGTCAACTTTTTATAAGCTCAAGCATGCAAAATTTAATATTTTCTCTTTCATATTTAATATTTGACCATCAAAATTGAATCTTTCTTTTGAAATTAAATATTTTCCTAAGAAGTAGGAAGGTTGGGTTTCATATTTCTGGGCCAAATTTAATATTTTAATACATCTTGAAAAAACGATTGAAAAGATGACATAGATTGTCATGAGAGTTAGATGTAGAGCTCCTTACCTGTAGTCTTTTTATCCCCCTTGTTATCCAAAACTTTATTTCTTCTTAAGACTTTGGCCAAGACAATGTCATTGTCAAAATGTAACAAAATGACCATTTTGGACACCATAATTTTGATTTCTGGCTAAACCCCTGATTCCTCATCTTGTTAAGCTTCATATACGTAGTTGTGACCAGCTCTATTGTCCTCCGCATCCAGTTGTCATTTGACAAAGTGCTGTCAGATATGTGGACATATCATCTTAAATTTTGTTTTTTGTTTAAGTGAACAATTCTTACTTTATTGAGAAGAAACCAAAAGAATAGCTACAATGGGAGTAACACTGGAGAGAGTACAGTTCAAATTTGCGTCCATCATTGGAGAGCTATGCAGTGAACCGGATATCTTATCTCAGTTTGCTGTTTGGGTAGATCTCCGATTGGCAGAGTACAAACTAAAAGGATCGATATCACTAGGTATGTGTTGCTCGGTTGGTGATATGGTGTGCTGTTGGGTTCATAAAAAGTTCCGTTTACTGCCTCTGCTGATCATATGATAACCTACACTAGTAGTCTACATGTACATATCAATTTCAGAAGAAAAAAAAGATTCAGTTTGTTTCCCTTCAAGGAAGTGTATTTGAGTTTGTTTGATGTGTTTAATTTGAGATTTATTGCTGTACTGAACAATGTTTCACTTGTACATGCATGATGGCGTGGTCGCCCAGTTGATGAAGGAAATTACTCACAATTCACAAACAGTTGCAAGACTGAAAATAACAAGACTTAATACATATCCATCTTACAGATCAAATTAGTTTTGCCTCTAAAAGCTGGGAACCACCAGAGAAACAGGAAGTTCACCCTCAATTACCTGGCAGGTGGTTGGACGGAGCTTCATGTTGACCTGATGCCCTCAGAGCTAAAGGGGAACAGGAAGCTGATCTGTTTGTGGTGTCTGTATTGCGTCCAGTTATTGTCCCGTCTTGTCTTTGTTTGTTGCCAGTGGTGTTGAGGGTGGTTTCCGTCACCCATTGGGCTAAGTCAAATCAGATTTAAAAAGCTACACATGTTCCATTTGTTGCAATGATGAAAGATGATCTAATGTAAGCACATGCCAACCAGTGAGTGTTCAACAAGGTCAGACTTCTTGGGTTCATTTAAGGTCCATCCCAGCTATCCTGTGGTAAACACGGAGATTTTAATTTAGGATTAAGTGAATACTTAATACTTCTGACTCATGACATAACTGTGACAAGGGAGATAACTTGGGAGAAATTCTTGATCTCCCATAAATTATAAATATGATTTTTTGTTATGATAGAGTAACGGGACTTGGTTTGCTGATTGAAAGGTGAAGAGCTCATCATAATTGACTTACTATAAATTGGCAGTTGAGAGAACAGAAGCTTCCTGTTACACTGGTGCTCTTAGAGCTAAAGGGTAACAAGAGTCGATATGTTTCTGATGTGTCTGTATTGGGTCCAGTGACTGCCCAGTCTTGTCTTTGTTTGTTGCCAGTGGTGTTGGGGTGCTGATAGCCTGAAACCTCTTTAATGAACCACACATAGAAATACGTTTGAGGCCACCTTTCAGCGCTATGTATTTAAGGGTAGTTTTAAGGTGTTCTCCGAGATCTTGGTTTCTTCTCTGTCGACTTGTTATTTGCAATTCAAAGTCTTTATCAAAGCAAAATACTTGTACTCTTGGGTACAAAATTTAAATCTGTTTTTCCCAAGAATTTACATGTATGCCATACAAACATAAGGTTCCAGTCCCCCCCCCTTATGAGAATCAAAAGATAAAATTCGCAAGAAATCCTCTCCCCAATGCCCACCCACCCTCTGCTTTGAAGGTGCTAGGCAACAGGAATCTCGTTCTGATTTCTTGCCACCCTCTTAATATATGGGTGAAATAAAATAAAACATTTTGTGATATACCAATGATTTTGTAATGGTTTGTAGCTGTTTAAATGAAGTTATTAACACACTAATGTTTTGTTTCTGAATTTTTACAGACTGTTCTGGGGACACCCCAGATCCCGTGTGGTTGAAGGGAATTCTCAGTGCTCTGTTAGAAAAGAAACTCAATCAAGAAAGACAAACAACAGCACATGTGTTTGAGAAAAGAAAAGTGCATATAATCGATAAACCCTTGTATCATTCCACACCCATTGCAAGAAGGACTGGAGACCCTCAGTTAATACCCCACGAAGACATTGACTCCACTGTGTTTTCCATAGGCATTCATGCAAACAGAGACACTAATACAAGATCAAATCTTAATGAATTTAGAAAACGGAAAGCCCCAGAAACTTTTACTCATGTAAATAATGACACTTACCATAACCAAATTCCACAGAAATATAGAATCAAGGAAGGCACAGAGGAGGACCCAATTACTGTCTCTCATGAAAGTCTAATGTCTATAATTGGTCCAGGCACTATAGATTCTTCAGCTATAAAGTGTGAGCCTGATTTACAGTTTGTTGAAACTAACAGTAATACACTTGAAGCCAATGATGCCATGGCTCAATCCAATTTTGTACAGGTCCAAAAAAGGGAAGACTCTGAAGAAAACAATGGTAAGTTTTTAAAGCTCAGTACAGTACTATGAAACTTCTATCAAGTCCATCTTGGTAGGTGTGACAGATTTCACTGAAGTATCCATGTATTCTAACTTCTAATCTTGTCCCATGGATTGAACAATTAATGTTATATGATACAAATTTAATTAAATCAATCTATCCATCGAACTACACACAACTAGATATGTGTTTATCAATTAGTTTCTATTTTAAGAGAATGCAGTTGCATATATTTATCATTCAAATTCAATCATGATGAACTTTAATTAAACTCTAATTTCTAAATATAAAAGTATGTAAATGGCTCTGTGTTTTTTATATGAGTTGTATCAGTAATTATGCTTAATAAGGCAAACAATTTTGATGTTGATAGTTTTATATCTTTGGAATTCCAAGACAAAACTAAGTATATCCTATATGCAGGCCTGAGTTTTTCAAAATTGTGCGTAACCTATCTACAGTTAGCGTTAATTTAAACCCACGTAACCTATTGTTCGGTTACGTGAAAAGAATTTGCGCAAACGGTCGTTCTCATATATAGATTATGATAAATATACAGTGTAATTACGCTATAATGTACCACGACATAACGTGTAAACCATTATAACTGGCCCCAATCCTTGTTTACCGATTTTAATCAAATATCATTCACAAATAAAGTCTTTATTACCAGTAGACCAACCTGTGAATGCTCCGCGGGTGGGTTAAACAAGGCACAACTGTCATATAGTGTTGTTGCTGTATCAGCAGCATGCGGCAAGCTGTCTGAGTGTCTTCGTCAAGACAAAGAGTTAATCCGATCATTATCAGGGCAAAGCAAGGCACATGGGGTGCAGTTAATGTAAACACTTTACAAAGTTATCCAAATTAACCCAGTTGGGTTTCAGTTATTGTGAACTGTCAATGCTTTCAATAACATGAGCTGAAATAGAGCTAAAGAAGACCATAGAGTTTAACAGTGATTTTGATTGGCTGTAGAGCCGGAGCCAGCCAACCAGGTCACAGCTAACACAGCCCTAGGTACATGTATTCTATTTCGTGCTGTTTATCTATCTCGGTTACACTTTTAGTCAGTAAAACAATTGGGTTTTTTTTCCTCAAATTTACGCCATAAGTGATGCAAAACATGGTTCATACTTTAATTAACTTAGATTATGCTCAGTCTAACAAAACCAATATTCTGACAGCGTATGAGAATCCTTTTGTAGCTAGCTTGTGTAGTACATACAGTGTAGATATCATGTACATGGTCTTAGTTTGCGTAATATAAAAGTTTCTATTGAGATAATGATTAACCAATTTTCATGATTCATGTGTGTCCTTATTGTATTTGATTATTCATGCATATATGTAAGCTGTGAATATAACATGGACTTCATTTGTTGCACCACATTTTAGCCTTTATATCTATTACACGTGAGCATATACGCAAATAGTATTTTATTCCTGACTCATACA
>JAQQZZ010043695.1:0-10311 GCA_030265115.1 Mopalia vespertina | reverse complement strand
GGTGTAATACATGAAGATGTAAAAGCATAAGGGGTTTCCCTAAATGCGATGGATGTAGACTGTAGCCTTCCAGGCAAGTCAATGAAGTTTGTTACGCTCAAGTGATCCACGAGAACGTAAGGTTTTTTTTGTATTATATACTTTCAGCTTGTCGAGATGGATGGTATGGACTTGGTTGTCTCTCACAATGTGGTCACTGCCTGAATGGTGAAATCTGTAACAAAGTAAATGGAGACTGCGCAAGTTGTGCTGACAGTTACCAAGGAGCCACGTGCAAATGTATTCTGATTACTTACTATATAAAACACATTTGTATGTAATTCTCCATAAAAATGGGTTAATTTAGAATATTTACCTGGATGTAATAAAGCATATTTGTGGGTAATTCCTAGACAAAAAAGACGTTGCGCAGCCTTTATCTAGATGAAAATTCGTGGGCATTTTGCTGTCACCCTCTGTAGAGGATAGATAATCTACTAGTTCCTGTTGGGTTAAATCTCAAAGAAAGATAAACAATATATATTTTTTATCGTATATTTTTTTAAAGTGTATACAACTCATAGGATGTAACATTGCCAACAACGGTGCAGGAGAAAAGGAACAAACAGTTCACATTTATTATTATTCTTATACCTTATTCTAGAAATGTGTCCCCTGTACTGACTGATTTCGCTAGAGAAACATATATATATAACAAAAACAGAATTAAACGAAAATTAATTGTAGGACTAAATGTATTTGACCAATCAGGTCCAGAGTATATGAACACGTCTATTATCTTTAGTTAGTCTTTGTTTCATTAAGTGCCAAAACACCTGTATCTGTATCTGTATATTGTCATCCATATGGGTAACACAGTCCTCTTTACTTATCCAACGACAACGTAATATTTATCAGTATATACAGGATCACCACATAATAATATAGCAAACTGCTTGTGTTAGAGTTCACACATGGTAAATTAACAATAGTTTGCTTTGAAATTCAACGTTAATAAGTTTCCACTTATGGCCAACACGGACCAGTGCCAGATTTTACCACATGAGTAACACGCAACAAATATACTGTCACAACTGTTGGCAATAAGGGTCATGTGATCTGCAATATTTCAAGTGAGTTGCTCCATATCCAGCATAGACGGAAAGTTAAATAAAATATGTCAATTCTCCCTTCCAGTCGCAATGCTGCAACAAATAGCTTCACAAAACGCCAGTCTGAATTTAAAACCCCAATCAAAGAATGGTTCTGGAACAGCTCGGTGCGTGGAAGAACCGTGGCCTTAATTATGTATATAAAACATTTCGTTAAAACGAACCATTGGACATATAGTATGCTATAGCTTCACAATCTCACTTTGTACTTTTGATTCTAAAATTAGGATGGCAGATAATTGAAATTTATGAACTTGTCAACCTAATTTCGTGGCCCAACGTAGACATTATGATTTTCGTTGAACACCTATTGACGATGTATTAATAGTAAATGAGATGTGTGAAATATTAACGATTCTCCCCATGTAGTAAATCGGGATTGGTTTAGCTTGAATGGTTAATTTTATAGTATTTTTGCCGAAATAACGAAAAAGACCTGTACATTTTCAAATGTGTGATGTATTGTATCACACAGTTTTAAAAATAATAATCTGACTCCATATTCTTATCAGGAACAAAGTGGTTCTGTTATTGTTAAACGATATTTTATTACTGGGCAATATTTGTCCAAAAAATGTTAACTATCTCACGAATTGACGAGTTGCACATCAATTTCTGCAATGTGATTTACCCTTCAGACTGACATGTCTGTGTAATGTGTCCTCAATGTGCGTAATGGACGGTATGTACAAGGTTGTTCGTCCCTATCTGGTAATTGTCTTTGTAGTGTAAAATGTCTCTCATAAGGTAAATGGCCAAATGAGTGTGCTGCGAGTTACCAAGGTGACTGGTGCACACTCTGTCATTCTATTAATTCACTGCTGAACTTTCTTTACTGTTCGTGTGTTACATCTTGAAATTCACTAGTATGAAATTATATGAAAAGGCTAGAACTCCTGGATAAAAACAATAAAAAATATGTTACGTTGACCGTGTTTGTTGTAATACATCCTAATGTTCAAGCAAAAGATGTTTCCCTACTTGAGAAGGATGTAGACAATCGCCTTCCAGGCAAGCCAATGGAATTTGTTGTCCTCTAGTAATCCACGAGAATATGATCATTTATGTAATTATTTATACACGTGCATCCCTGGTTAGTCTACGTTAAAGGGTTTATAACATTGTTTAAGTTGTTTGTATTATGTACTTTCAGATTGTCAATATGGACGATATGGACTAGATTGTGGCTCACAGTGTGGTCACTGTCGGAATGATGAAATCTGTAACAATGTAAATGGATACTGTACAAGTTGTGCTGCCGGTTACCAAGGAGACACGTGCAAATCAAGTAATCTGATTACTTACTATATAAAACACATTTGTATGTAATTCTCGATAAAATACGCGTTCATTTAGAACATCTACCTTGATGTAATAAACTAGGTAATGGTAGGTATTGCCAGACAAAAACCCTGATAATGTAGTTATCACGTGTTAGGGGTTCACACAGAGAATGTTGCCAAGACTTTACCTATATGACAATTCGTGGAAGTTCTGTCAGGCCCCTCTGTAAAGGATAGATAATCGTTTAGTTCTAGTTGGGTTAAATCTCAGAGAAAGATAAGCAATATATATTTTATCGTAGATGTGGATTGGTATTACTTGCAAATTGAAACATCCGAAATAAAAACAAGTCTACCTTTAATCATCACAGAAGACAAACGTTTTGTGTTGTGGCGTGTTTTTTTTTTTGCAAAATTTTATACAACTCATATGATGTAACATTGCCAACAACGGTGCTGGAGGAAAGGAACAAACAGTTGACATTTATTATTATTATGATCCCTTATTCTAGAAATGTGTCCACTGTACTGACTGAATTCAGTGGCCATTATTAAGTGTATTACGCAGATAAAACAATCCATATAGTATGCTATATAGCTTCACAACCTCACTTTGTTCTTTTGATTCTGACATTGAGAACAGTCGCATAATTGGAATTTATCAACTTTTCAAACCAATTTCGTGGCAAAACATTAGTATTATGGTTTTCCTTGAAGACCTGTTGGTGTTGTTTTATTAGTCGATGAGCCCTGTGTCTAAGGGTAGTTTGTTTGAAGAGTAGCAATGCTGTCTTTACATAGCACTGAAGGAAAATTAACTGTCCAACATTATGGAAACGCTTCACACATTGATTAAGCTAGTGTCAATTATTGTTGGAATACACCACCGTAATTGAATTGAAATACCCTTAAGCACGGCGTAAAACATCAATCAATCAATCAATTTAATAGTCAATGGTATATCTGAAATATTATTGATTCTCCTCACGTGGTAATTCGGCAACTGTATTAGCTTGGATTTAAATTTTAAAGTATTTTTTGCCGAAATAACGGAACAGACTTGCACATTTACAAATGCAAGAAAGAATTGTAGCAGTCAGTTTTGAAACAATAATCCGAATGCTAACTCAAGTAATATCAGTCAACGACACTTTACAAATCTACAACCAATGAGGACCTGTATCGACCCTTGTCAACATCTTTCTAGAGGTATATCTCTATACATCAGAAACAATTCCACAGTTGTTCGGTTTACTGATGTATTGTATTTGATAATATCTTGCTGCTTGCTTTTATACAATGTTTGTCAATTCAATGAATTTATTCTCTAGATATGGGTTATTTTCAAACAGATATTTCAATTTCCTTACTATCAACTATAATGAAAGTGTAAATCTTCAGATTAGCCTAACCACCCATCGTTAGTTGTCTTTCCATTGACAACAATTCGGTTTGGCTGAACTGTGTTAAAGCACAAGTGTAGTACTAAATGAACAGCGGGATATATTCTTAAAAAGCTGGAAATGCCTTTTTTCCTGGAAACTAATCTCCTACCACGTTAGTTCTCCACAGGAAGCAACAATTTTGCCCAACTGTGGTATCAATCGCTTTCATGGAGCTTCAGTACTATTCAAACAAATCCTTATCTATACTCTTATAAGATTCGAAGTGCTTCTGTTATTGCTTCTGTTATTTTTTTATTGGATTATTACCTCTCCTAAAAATGTTAACTCTCTTCCTAATTGGTAAAAGAACATGGCTGGAATGGTTTCGCTACTGGACGTGCTATATGCATCATTTATATACGTCCCATTTTCTGGGACGCCAAAGGCAGAGCTATAGAGAAATGCGACAGTTTGATTGGATGAGGACATTTATTAAAACGTAGTCAATCCAGAATTTTAGAGATTTCTTATCTTACGATTTCAGCTAAACATTACTATATTATGGGTGTTAACACACTGCAAAAATATTTTCAAAACACTTGAGAATAAATAGAATGTCAAAACAAAACACAAAACAAAACACTATGTTAATCATAAAACGGATTTGTACGATAAATAGTTACATTTAGTACTTTGTCGCTTACAACAAACGTAACATAATATTATGTTTACTCTTCGAATTTTCACACAGATTTAACATCAGTAAGATATAACGAAATTAGTTTCCTAAATCATCTTGCTTCAAAAGTTTAGGAATGATTTATCATGAAATGACCGATAACGGTTACAAATTATGTCAACACATGCGTATTTGTTCCAAGTTAATAAACATACATGTCTTTCACACTTTCTAAATCTAGGACCGGCAAATGTTTTGGGATATGTAAACAAATTAATTTCGTTTGGTTGTTTTGTCTTATGCCTTTTTTTGTCTTTCTTTTTAATTGAACAGATCGATGATTTTTCACTATTGGGCATTTTTACTTTAAGATGTCATTTGCAAATGGACTAAGACCTTTCAATTCTGGAAATGGAAACATTTGTTCCAGTGTTTGGCCTAAACAAATTTAATTGTCATAAACATGTGCATTTCTCCTTATTTTGTTTCAGAGTGCTTGGATGGGTTTTATGGCCTTGACTGCGGCGCTGCATGTGGTAATTGTGGTGGAAATCAGATATGTGATAAGGTGACTGGTCAATGTCCAGATGGCTGTACAGGATCAGCATGTGATATAGGTAAAGTGGCGACTGGAATGGTGATCAGAAAGTAGTTGACAGTTAGAAGCAAAACGTGTATTTATGGAAACCGTACACCTTTTTATACGCCCGTCATTTGTAGGGACGTATTATGGTATGGACCTGTCCGTCCGTCCGTCAACTTTTTGGTTTCTGTACATTACCTTGCAAACCGCTTATGGAATTCAAATCAAACGTAGTATGAGTGTTCTATGTAACCAGACGTCGCTTGGGATTGATTTTGACATATGTCGACATAAAGATGGCGCCACCTGGTGGCAAAGTCCGTCCACCAGTCAATTTCTTGGTTTCCAGACATTTACTTGAAAACCGCTTACTATGAATTATATGCATTTTCTCCGGGCGTATACTGCGACTCACTTGAGCTCTTGTTTTTCTCTTTTGTTGTTGGTTCATTAAGTTACTTTTTTTATCTGAATTTGGTTTGCATTGAACGGAACATTATCGAAGTCAGTGTAACATTGTGAAGGACAAATGCCTGGATCACACAAACACAGTAGAAATACAGATTTAAATATGTATATTTAAAGATTTTCACCAAAAGGTGAATTACAGAACCTAACAAAGATTGCATCATTCTTTTTTGTTCACCAATAAGCCGCCCATACACGCTCAAACTTTTCCATCAATATTATTGACGTCAAATGATTTTAAATGTTTATGGTCGTGTTTGGACGATATTGACGACCTAAAAGTATTGAAGTCAATATATTGACACAGCACTTTTCATTATATATTTTTTTGCGCAAACCATCAAAAAATGTGCTTCAAGGCTAGCGCAAGAGCCAACGCAGTTGGTCCGTCCATTGTGACAGTTGGGCACAAACTAAATATTGCACATTACATATTGAGCGTGTAGGGCAAAGGTCAAACTGTCAATGATATTGAGATCAATACAATTGATGGAAAAATATTGAACGTGTATGGACCGCTTTAACCAATGAACAGACGACTGCTTATAAAATTAAACAATTCATAGATACATTAAATAGTGATGTTTGATTCAACTCACAATGATCATACATTAGAAGTAGTGTTTGGAGGAAGCTTCCTTTTGACCTGATGCTCTCCTTAACGCTTACATACAGACGTGCTACAGAGGAGGGTGGGGGAGTCAGTTTTGCTGAAAATTCTGCGATCAACATTTGCCATTTCTTATTCGACTCTACAAACTAATTACGCTCAATCCATTATATCGTGATGTATCATTCTGAATATGCCAGGTATAGTCTGGAAGTCATCACAGTGTGTATCACAACAGTGCTGTTTATATCTTCATAACATGTGCGTTTAGTATTTTTCTCAACAGAAAAAAAATATTTGTAGAAGTTGTGGTTGTTGTATATATTTTGTTATGCCGCATAAGTGTAGTGTGAAGCAGATCAGCAACCGTCAGATTGTCTTAACAGTTTCAATCAGAAATTTATAAAATGGCATGCATTTGCTATGGTTATACATTGTCAATGATATCAATCAATTATTTAATCTTTTATTTCGATCAAATGCGCTATAATGGTTAGATTCGAAGCATACGTAGATGTTTGATTGAATAAATCACCCCAAAACTGCTACCTGCATAATTCATTTGCGCGTTATGTCCCAAACTGCGGTTCTAAGATTATAAATGTTCGGCTATAACCTGTTGTAGTTATACATTATTCCTTTGAATTGCGGGAAATTGGGATGGAGCTTTCTGATGTCATGGTGCTCTCGAAGTTAGAGAAAACCTATCTGTTTGTGATGTCCTTTAATTGTATCGAGTGGTGTCGAGAGTTTCCGTCGCCTATAAGAAAACACGGCGGCAATTCAGCAGTACTGCCAAGAGAATTTCCGGACCCCAGGGGAAAATACAAGGGCCCTATGAAAGTCACTTATGGACTCCCTCTTAAAGCAAGGGATATTTCTTTGTGACGAATTTGATATGCCGCATAGTAAATTGGCGCATAAATTACTAAGATACTAGTAATAATCGGTATACATGGAATTATTTTACTGTTGGCTTGACATAAATTTGTATTTTACTTTTCTCTCTAAACAAGTTACGACAATTTGAACACGTTGTTACGACATAAGTGGTATCCGATCTGTGTCACATTCTAAATGGTAAAATATGTATGCTTGAATCAGTATAATAATACAGAAATCAGTTGTCATTTAAAATATTGCATAATATGACAGTAACTGAGCATGAAGTCCAATGTACTTGACCGGGTTCACTGGTTCCATATCACGGGTCATGCTGTCCTTATAGCTGGACTGGCGCATTCATAAAATGCTAATGCTGCGCTTTTTCGAATATGGTTGGTAGATTACTTGATTCGATTATTCTATTAATCACGTGCACTTTTTTACACTTCGATTGTTGATGTCTTCATTTCAGGATTGTCATATATATGCAGAAGGTAAATGCGTAGGATCTCTAGGTGAATCCAGCAGAAAATTAAAGAGATATGCGTGAGGTGATTCCACTTGGGTTGAACTGGTTTTAGTTTTACGTTTGTAGTACATCCATATTTCTGTATGTCACTTACCCACACTGGATAATGTACGATCGCATCATTTCATTTTACGACTAATACGTATTCATGATCTATATTTTAATTCACTTTGTGAATTGTATGTCATTTTGTTTCATGTATCAATATTTTCAAACTGGTGACATTTCTGTTTTCTATCAATTCTCTGGTGATCAGAATGTCCTGATGGGTTTTATGGTCCCGGTTGTACCAGCACGTGTGGTAAATGTATTGATGACGATATCTGTGACAAAACCACTGGTGACTGTCCTGGATCATGTTCTGCTGGGTATGAAGGGAAACTCTGTCAAGCAGGTAACTGTTTAGTCTATTACATAACATTCTACATATCAATTAAAACTGCCGTGTGTTAGGGCGTTGTCGTCGAGTGAGAGTCATATTAGATTGACAGCCATGCTCTTGAAGATAAGGCAACACAAAGCCGATCTTTATTTTTCGTATTGTACATGTACCTCTAATGGTTAGTCATCGTTTGCTTCCTGTGGCTCAAACCAAATCTCCTTCCCCCCGATGGATTCACATGTCACAAGAATCAAATAATTGATACTGTTGTGTTGAAGGAAAAGGTCAGTAAAGATACAGTTTGCTTCGTCTCTGGGGACAGTCATTATCCAATGCCCGATACAACTATATGATTCTATAAACAAGAAGTACTCCAGCAGGTGATCATCTAGGTCGAAAAAAGATAGTTTACCACAAAGAATAACCGTTTATAATGATTGGGATTTATAAAATATTATTTTTGTACCGTTCGCCTTTCTTTTGTAGCTGAAGGGTGAAATAGGTTTTACTATAAGCTATATTAAAACTTTCACTCTGAATTTGAAAAGATACTAATGCAAAGATTTTACCCTTTACCAGCCCATTTATTGCCCTCTTTATATGTACATTATGCGCACAACTCCCGCACGGTATAACAAAAGTCTAAATATTCTCAAGGAAAATCCCAGGAAATTTACTTTCTATCTGCTATGCATATTATGCCTGGGTTTTATTAATTTCTCAAATCTCTCAAACAAGCTGTTGGGAGATAACTTCCCGATGACCTAGAAAACTATGTCGAAGCTGAACGGCAACACAAAGCCGATATTTTTATGATGTCGTTGCGTTTGCGTCCTGCAATTGCCTGCCTTGTCGTTTTCTGTTGCCAGTTGCGGTGAGGCTAATTTCATTCAGTTATGTGCATGTCGCGCCGTCGTATAAGAAAATTAACTTTAAGTTGGATTGAAAACCCCAAATCAAGCAAATCTTGAAACAAATCTTGAACCTCTTCTCATTTATTTTGACTTTTGAATTAAAGTTACTTATTGCTTAACTGTTCTGTTTTTTCCGTAGAATGTAGACAAAACACTTTTGGATTAGACTGTAGCGAAACATGCCATTGCATGAATGACACACAATGCAGTATCACTTCCGGATCATGTGGATCTCTCGCATGTGCTTCCGGTTTCACCGGGGATTCTTGTCAACAGACAAATACAGGTTAATACAATTTCTACTGAACGTTTACACTTGCCTCTGATGTTTTATTTCGGTAGTCGGCATCGTACTGGGTTGTTCGAGGGCTTATACCTTAGTTCATTTAGCATTGTTCTAACTTTCTGTTAGACTCTGGTCATATTGTGCGGTTAGAGATATGCAATGTGTAAATTATGTAATGGTCAAGTGTACGGCATAACTTTCTGTTTCACTTTGGTTACATGGTGATATAAGAGTTACATGATATGTTATGTACCTCAAATGACAAAAGGTCAAAAGCCTGCATGCTTTAAATATTTTCATATTTAATTTGTTTTTTAAAAAAATATGACAATATTTGATAATATGACAGCATGTAGTAAACTGTAATGGACCAAAAAAACTGTCCTCTATATCGCGGGTCATCTTGTGCTTATTACTCCACTGACTAATTCACAACCTCATTAAGCTCCGCCGTATCAAATATAAATGGATTCGAAACCTGACACGATTATTCCATCTATCTATTTCTCACTTTATTGTCATAATTTTTAGATTGCCTCATTTCTTCACAAATATTCCAAAAAATCTGTATCTGTGAATTTCTAGTTAGATGCAGGTGAAAATTAGCGGGGCTACCCATGAGGAAATGCACTGGTCACTACCCTGTTCTTTGATGGGGCGCTTTGTCAAACAGAAGGTCAAACTATCAGCTTTAAAAAATTAAAACAATTAAAATAAATAAAAGCAGCCCACAATAAATCAATAATGCGACAATCAGGACACTGTATAGTCACAACTTCCGCTTAAAAGTCTGATATCACTCTGTTCTATGGTAAATTGTGACCAAAACTAAGTAGTTGTAGAGATGAGATTATAATCTTTTACAGATATACAGATATAAGCACAATACAAAATGTACCATACCCAAGAATTGCGGTCATAATTTAAGGGGAGGTAACCGCTACTTGTTGTGTTGGAACTTTTGTCACCCAGGTGTCGCTTCTCTCTGGCCGTTAGCTAGCCAATCAGAAGCAAGGCGGTACCTGCGATAAACGAAGGCGTTGCCAAGGCTTCAAACATAATTTAAAATGGCGACTCATTAAAAACATGAGATTTTGAGATATTGTATATATGTAGAAAAAGATTTCAGTCACATGATCATATAACAGCCAACATG
>JAQQZZ010043694.1:0-23750 GCA_030265115.1 Mopalia vespertina | reverse complement strand
CTGAGCTACAGAGGCTCACGGCAAAGTGAGTCCCGAATTCTTACCAAGTGAAGACGGCGATTTTCTCTCTTCATAAATATATATGTTGGGTTTTCTCTGGTGTATAGAACAATATCTCAAAACTATTAATGTGAAATAAAATAATATTCTCCAGTTTAGAGCATTTGTCGAGTATCCTTAAATCAGGATCGAGCGAATGATTGAATCCAAACTTAATATGATTCTAAAGCTATTTGACAGCAATGTTAGTAACATATGCTCAGAACTTTGTTCTGGAACTTGAAAAATGTTAAATCAAGCATATTCTTAATTCTTAACAATAACTTTTTAAAATTATTACTATAAAATTTAATAGTCACAAAATGACATGGTCTACAATACTATGCCCCTGGGATACGGTATGAAAATTACCAAATATGGTCTTTTAGACAATGAAATAAACAAAAAAAAAAAAAATCAAATCACCAATAAAGATAGCTTTTTGAGATCTGATAAAAGAAAAAAAGAATAAATAACGCAAACAATTATTAATAAATACCGTTAGAGAACGACGCAAGGATAGACATTGAGACGTTTGCGACAAAGTAAATGAAAAGTTCAACTTTTAATTAGCTTCTTACTGCCATTCAGATATGCTATACCGTTTATCACGTTTCAGCTATCTTGTTATTAATACCGACCTTAGCTAATTCTATGATCTCCGCAGATCCCTGACAGATGGATGATCGTCTACTGTTAGAATCAAGGTGATTTGGAGCTTCTGTAAAGGAGACATTGTCAGAGGCATTTAGATTTGGTTAGATGTGATTGGTGTTGTGGGGGATTCCACTTATATATTTTGGATAAATGAAGAGAAAAAAATTTGCTTGCCTACACCGGGATTCGAACCCGGGACCTTTATATATAAAAACGTCAAGCCACTTTCTATTACGATGTATATTCCCACTTTAATCCTCAAGCATTTCTATAAACATATAAATATAAACGTCAATCCACTTTCTATTACGATGTCTATTTCCATTTTAACCCACAAACATCTCTGTTAACATATACATTGTATTTAAAAATGTCAAGCCACTTTCTATTTCAATGTATGTTTCCATTTAAATCTATAAACATCTCTGCAAACATATATATATTTTGAATAAATGAACATTTGGCCGTCTTCACTGAACATGTGACTCATTATTCCGTGAGCCTCTGTAGCTATTCGGTAGAGTGTTGGGCCAGTAACCCAAAGGTCCCGTGTTCGAATCTCGGTTGAGGCAAGCAAATTTTTCTCTCTTCATTTATTCAAAATATAGAAAACATCAAGCTATTTTCTATTATGATGTATATTTCCATTAAAATCCCCAAACATCTCTGTAAAGATATATAGAAAAGCATCAAGCTATTGTCTATCGCGATGTCTATTTCCAGTTTAATCCACAAACATCACTGTAACCATTTAGCAGATTTTCGGCTATAGATATAGGCGTTCTGGACTCGGATAACTCAGAGACTCATCATTGTGACCTCTGCATCCGATTTCGTACGGTTACAAGGAATATTGACAATGCATTTATGAGACTGATGAATTCGTATCTATAAATAATTTAAATGATAAGTTACGAAAAGCTTTAATAAAAAAATTAATAAATATATAATTAATTAAAGTTAAATTGAAGAATGGTCGGTATAGGTCGTTGCATATGGGCATAATTTCAGTTAATAATACCTTCGCAATTACGTTATAGACCATGAACAAAGACAGTACATTTACATGGCGTAATACAATTACATAATAAACAGATTGCTTTACATTGCCACTTAGCTATGAGAGCACTAGGGCAACAGCAAGCTCCCGCCTTACCCTCCGCTATATGTTGATTGGATAGGATACGTCAATTTCTAAACAATTACTAACAAATCAGAGTCTGACGATCTCCAGTTAAAAGCAAACGCTCTGATCTACAGATATATACAATGTTTGATATACTTGTAGTTTGTTTGATGATTTGATTCGGGTTTAACGCCACGCATACTGTTATTTCACTCATATGCCGCATGCCAGCCGAATTGGCGAAGGAAACTTCCCTCCTCAACACCAAAACAAAACACTACACAAAACGCCAACGCAGATCGGTGTCCGGTGCCCATTATCTCGGACAGCACTGGGGCACAGGAAGCCCCCACCAAACCGCCAGGGCTATACTTGTGGAGGAGGGGATCAGTTTTTCTCCAGTTTTCATTATATCACGCATATTTTCGCATATGTTGTGACTTGGGTATTGGCAACAATACAAAGAATCGATTGCTGACCTAAATCAGTCATATTATCATAATCACACCAATCCAAAGTGGCCCACAGTACCTATAAACTAACAAAAGCATTTTTCTCGTATAGGTGTGATAGACACGTATTTCCGTACCAATTGAATGTTCATCAAGAGCTATAGTATTTGGCAATAATGAAAGAACTGTCACATTTTCAGAGAATTTTTGACATGGTTAGGCTGTTGTAAATGTCGATATAATGGAGCTATTTTCTCTTAACGTTCATACACTAATAAATTATGGCCTACGTGCGAAGTATGGCTGGTTATCGCTTTTCATAAGGTTATCAAATTTCAATGCCTTTGGGCTGTCATTTCACCGATATGAACCTCAAAGAATTGTTTGCTTTTGTTTCCAGTTGACTGGCACTGTCCCGATAATTGGCGAGGTTGATTGAAGAATAAATAAGAAGGCTTGCTGTAACAAAATATATAAAGCCTGCTTGCATGACAACAAGGTTCAGCTATAGTTAAAACAAATACACAACATTATGTTTTTAGTTTCGAACGTATGTGTCGTTATCACGTCCTGCGGTTGTCCTGTATTTGTTCTATCTTGTTTTTTACTGTTACCAGTGGTGCCGAGGGTGGTTTCCTACACCCATTGGGCTGGCACGCTGAAATTTGTTGGGTTTATTTAAGTGTGGGGATAGTCTTCATATGACAGTAAACATGTTTCCGGCGAACAAAATGTAATTTGTGGTTTATATTCATACATCTACCTTGTGAGTGATATAACCTGAAGTGTGGCGTTAAACCCCAACCAAACAATACATCTCATATGTTTTTATTGCACGTATCAATTTTTATATATAAAAATACTCAAGTCTATACATAAACATACTCAGGAACGATGTCAATTAATATTGAAACTTATCTATTTAATTTTCAGTTGGCATGCCACTAAAGCTCCGTTTTGTTACAGCCGAACATATAGTTCTCAAAATTAAAAGTGGTGTTTCTTGTTTGTTTTTGTTAAAATACTGAATCGTTTTTAGATGACGCATTTCTACTGACACAAAGCATTTGAAATATCAGGGCTTATGTAAGTAAGTGAAGACTTACGTATGAAGGTTTTCGACAAATGGAAGTTTGGGAAAAGTGTATCAGTCCAAATGTTAACCTTACGGCTTTGGTCATATGAATTGTGGTCTGGCCTTAACTGTCTCATTCATAGATGTTGTTGAAAAGAGTGTGTTATTGATTATTTACCATTATCAATGTTATTTTTATTTTAATCTCTAGGCCATTACCATGTACCGCCCCATCATCTAAAACGTCAGACAATCGTTGCCATCATGACAAGCAGTTTTTGTTGTTTTTTTTTATATTTCAAATCAACTGACACCATAGTCTACGTCGTGTAGAGAGTTCGCAAAATATTTTGGGTTCTTGCAGAAGTTAATGTACTCCTAAGTTAAATGTGCGTATCTTAAAAACATATGAAATTTGTTGGGTTTATTTAAGTGTGGGGATAGTCTTCATATGACAGTAAACATGTTTCCGGCGAACAAAATGTAACTTGTGGTTTATATTCATACATCTACCGGGGCCGAGTTTAGTGATGATATCACAACCACGAGAATCACACGCGGTTTGGTCGATTGATTAATATATTGACACGTGATCATTGATAGTGTACACAAATGTTGATCTCGTCTTGGTAAGTCAAGGCCAGTTTTCGATGTTTCGATCTCCAACGGCATTTTTATATTCTTTGGTGTTACATTATAAAGTATTATGATGCTGGTACTATAGAGACGTCTACAACCGCACCATTTTACCTCTACTAGCTCAACGGTATAGCTGTTATTCAAATTCCGCTTGGAAAAAAGGATCGCCAGCTCGTGTCAAAAATACGAGATGTAGAAATCATAGAAAAGTTCTCCTATCTTTAACACAATTTTAACATTCAGAGTTCATAAATAATGCTTTCAGTTTGTTATGGCATTCTTTCGTCGTCCGCTTATAACTCAAAAAGATCTTTCACATAAACGTTAATATATTCCTTATTTTTTTTTTAAGCAACCAGTGCTTTATAGTTAGGGGTTTTAAGCTACTACAGAACCGTCGTAACATAATGCTCCTAATGTGGCATAGAAACAGACCATTTTGACGGAATGATATTTCATTTCGTTCATGATAACACAAACACAATAGTCTTATGGGAGAACGATTTAGGGTATAGAGCAGTAAATAAAGGGCAAATTAGAACTGGATTTGGGAAAGATATAAATCAATGAGGGAGCGTTAGATTTCAAGGACATAAAAAGCTGGTTTTGGATTTAAGACCGTAAATCGTAACAAAACCCTGCTGTTTTGGCTTTTGTGATTTTTCTACCACGTATTTAATTTAAATAAAGAATTTGTCCAACTTATAGATTAGCCCCACCACGTTTTCTGCCTATTGTTCGATATGGAAATCGTCTTAATTTTGAACATGTAAATACATGATAAATGGTTTATACAACAGAACTAGAGGTAAATACACGTGCATCAAATAATAACCATTTACATGTGATTGTTATGAAACAGATACTTTATGCAAACGATTGAATCATTGACTTTAATTCATGTCTGACTCTTATCAAAGTCATTATAGACTATTCGCATATTACTGGCAACAGGAAGTCTAATTGACGATTTACGGTCTTCAGTTTTAAATAGGCAAACCACTTATGACCACAAATAGTAACCACATAAATTTACCACAATAATCATTTACACGGTTAAAATTGTATTACAAAAAGGACGGACAAATATCACCCAACGTTAATGTTTATTATAACGGAGATTTCAGGGGTTGAATGGGATGCGTCAAGGCCGATAGATTAACCGTGTTCTATTTGTAGAATGACCAAAGTATTGTAAGAACTGTTCAACATTAACAATGTATAAGAAAGCTTTAGGTGATTAGAAAAGGCTTCAAGAAAGAGCGGTTTATAAGGTCTCCATCCAACCATGAACCAACTAAGAGGGCTTTTATTCATGTACCAATCGGTGTGGAACCTTTAAATAACATATCAAAAACATATCATTAAAAAATGGTCGCTGTGTTGGTCATGCATTTATTCTCAACTAGTCGGAATTTTGTAGCATTTGTCGAAGTCACACCAAATGCTGGCAGTTGTAAAGATAATTTTGTAGTGAATGTTCTATAAGGAAGGAGAAGATTTGCGAATACTTGCACTTGCAAATAATGTAAAAGACAACAAAACATAAATTCTGTAAATATTTCCTTAAATATCCGGCATTGTTACCTTAGTCATCTCTTTAAGATACGTTAATCCAATGAGAAATAGAAAGAGTAAACTAATCTAAGGAAATCTAGGTATGAATGATTCCTCTGTATTGTGGTGTCACAGATGTAGATCTGACAAAGTCCGGTGTTGATTGGTTGATCTAATCAAATTAAGAGGTTCTGAAAACTTGATAATGGGTTGTGACAGACGGGGGATTATAACCACCTGATCCGCCTTGTAAAGAGTTTTTTCATTGGACGGGAGTCTTGGGAAGTTGGCAAGGGAGATAATGTAATCATTGTATAGCGGTCCTTTGACTTCACATCATTCGTGATAGTGTCGCTTTTAACTGACGTCACACACATTTATCCAATGTGATTTAATTAAAAAGGCCACGAATCTTGACCGTTTTGACGTCAGATGACCGCCACTTTTTGACATTACACGACTCCCATCGAAACACCGGCCTTTTATGAAACCACACGGAGTAAAATAATCCATGGAACACCGTTTACTAAAGATCAAGCCAGACATCACTGCTACAAAATATTACAGGGGAGCTAACTCAAGAATGTTTTTTCTAATCATTTTGAACAATAAACTAGTTGCATCGTACTACTATTACCGCTAAGCCAGTACATTGGGGACGGGGTAAAACAAAAACGGGTTAGACAAATGTGACTTACTTAAATCAGATCCTGTTAAAACAAAAACATGAGATTGAAACATTTTACTTCAATGTAGATCAATTCGTTTATAATACCGGTTTATTATAAACAAAATATCGTACTCGTTGTCCATATGATGCAAAGTGGCCACAGGAAATTGACTCACCCTGCACTTTTTAGCTCTAATGCTGACATGTCAAATGGGTTTCTTTAGAAACAAATTGTCCATATTTCAACCAAAGCAAATTCATCGTAACGGAGAATAATTTTTTAGTTTTGTCTTTGGTAACAATGAAAACAAGATAATAGCCCTGCATTTTCATTATTTTGGAATAACACTTTTTTATTAGAACAGATTCAAGTTCAGAAAATTTTGCAGGTTGAAACCCATTCTGGAATCGAACCTACGATCCTCGGTCAGGCCCCGAATCTCCAGCAGTTAATACAGACCATTTATAGGTCGACATTTACTGCTGGCGATTCAGTGCCTAAGTCTGAGGATTATGGGTTCGATTCCGGGACGTGTTTCAACCTGCAAAATTGTCTGAAAGAGACTCATACAAAATTAAATTCGCTTACATCGTTTAAAATCAACCGTTTTTAAATGTTCATATTTCTCTGGCAGTTTTTTCGTGTTGGTAATACTGCTAGTTTTTATTTTACTTCCATTTGCTTCATCATAATACTGTCTGCGTATGACAAATTATATTATGTTTAATTTTGTATGAGTCTCTTTTTTATCAAACTCGATTGTCCATTGGAAATCGGAAATCAATTATTCATTGTCAAATGATGGAATTGGAATAGGTCTCTGTCACCTTCGAGTACCTTTCGTTTAAGCTCACTGAGACACAATGTTAGTTTTGTTTGAGAGTTTTACGCCATGCTAAAGGTTATTTCACTCATATCCCGGCGTATCAGACCTTAATGAAAGGGCCGTCAGTCAGTGCTTATATGAATAATATACAGATGTTAAAACGGCGAACTCCAAAAGGGTTTTTTTTCTGCTGCGACTTTTGGTATAATGTTATTGGCATGTTTGTCATGGAAAAATTGGCGTGATTGTTAATATAAAACAAGTATTTCTGTTATAAACAAACTTTGTTTTGGAAGAAGCATTGGTTGGAGATTTTAGATTTAATGTTTAAAACATATAGATGGCTATAACCTTAATGTTGATGATAAAAAATAGGATATGAAATAACAAGTTTCAACAGTGTTGAATTGAAATAGCCCATCCAGTTAAATAAATTGTGTGTTAACCGAGGTAATCAACTTTAGTACGCTTCTTATTTATGAACATTTATTTAAAGAAAGATAATTTTACTTACCTAATCCGATTTCCATAGATACTGTTTGTGTAGTTTTCTTACAGCACGGATCTTTATCGGCAGTATAAGCCACGATGATAAGGAGGGGGAAAAACAGGAAGGTTATAATGGCCTCCCATAGATCGACAACACCCGGAGTTATCACCATTATCACTAATATTAGCCAAACGTAAGAAAAAATGGAAAAGAAGGCAGTCACACCATAGACTTTAATGGCGACGATTTTCCTTGCCTGGGTTGCCGGAATAGAAACGATACACACAGAAGTGATGCAGAAAAGATTAAATGCAGCAGATCCCACGATTGTTGATGGTCCAAGCTCTCCAGAACGGAAACCATTTTTTATTATTTCTACAAGGGAGAGCATGATTTCGGGAGCGCTTGTCCCTAGCGCCATCAAGCTCAAATTGGCCACTGTGTCGTTCCATACTTTGACTTCCAGTTCCTGGTAACCGTCTTTGGCTTCACTGTCAGCGATTTTCACCACCTTTGTTTTACTGGTAATCCTTTCTATAGAACACACGAATATATCGGCGATGATTGCCACGGCTAAGAAACACCAAAGCATTCCTGCCAGATACAGAGTGGCCCGGGCGCCCAAACTCCATGTCGACTCGTTAATAACTGGCAAGATTATACCAAAATCTGAGCACGTATAATTATCACCCATTCTCCTTCTGTCACGAATACATCCGATTAAAGTTTGATTGACAGCTCCTTTGATTTCATGGTATGTTTACTTCATTAGCAGGATGGCATCTATATCTGTAGAAAAATTGGAATGTGTTTGTTTAGTTGGTTTGTTGGTGATTTATTCACATTTTAGGGTATTAAACTTATATGACGACTGGGCATTGTCGGTGTTGGGCTGGAAAACCCTACAGAAACCCGGCAAAAACCATCTTGCGATCTAGGCAGTCAACGGAAAATTTTAATTACACACTAGGTAGCTAGGCTTTCGCGAACGTGCGTGGTTCATTGGCGTAGGGTCAGCAGTTCAGTGAGTGGGCCACGTACGGTGTGGAAATTAATAATACTTTTTTCCAGGAGTAACATGTTCTACAAAACTATTATCACTACCCGACGTCATTGCCGTAATAAATGAACAAAAGGCAAGTAAAAATAGAATTTAAGTTTAAATTATCAGGAAGTCCACCGAATTCACTTTGAGGGGGAGGGGGGGGGGGGGGTGGAGGGGGGATGTGGAGGGGCGGTCTTACTCACCGTGAATTTTCAGTAAAACATTAATGAAATACAAACAATTGATCAACTAAACGTAAACATCGATGACTATGGTGAAACAAATAAAGATGTCTACAATCGAGGCAGTTACGGTCTGGCAAAGCTATCGTTTCAACCATGTAAAAAATTTGTTGAACTGACAATGAAAACCAAATGACTTCATGAAACTAAATAACACTTCGTCTCAGAATCGGACAAATCATTCCGGAAATGATATGCTCTCAGAAAAGATTTGGTGTTTCCGTTTTTAAAATTCTTTCACTACAATAACAAGAAGACTTAAAATGCTGATCTTCTGTGACATCTATAAAGTTGAGTCAGTTGTAATAACTTAAATTATATTCAGTTCCTCCGGTATGACTCCGGTATAACTTAAAATACCTACCTTGTCGTTACAATTCCATGTCGTCGAACAGGGAGAAACACCAAAGAGGACTGTTTTTTCAGAACACTTTTGTCATCCCGCAAGGCTGAAGAACTTTCTCCCAAAACTGATCTGCTTCATCTGTTAGAAATCACAAACGGTTGTATAAAATATTCCCTGTGGAAGATCCAAAAACCTACACGTCAAAACTTAACCCACTGTCCTTGACATTCTATGTCCAAGTGGCATTCAACCGTTGGTAATTCGTCTCTTTGAACATGTTTAGGATCGCAATACCGATGAACAACTATATAAGGAGTGCCTCCAGTATAAAGACTCGACAGGTATATTTCTTGGTTGAACAATGATTCCAATTACCACATCTGCAATTAGGAAAAAAAATATGTGTTTAAGAGGGGATACGTATTATTCGCGTACGGTTAACTCTTTCGCCCAGGGTCACCGTTTCAACGCAGATCCGTAAACACGATGTGTGTCCATTGCCGTAGGTGAGAGTTTTCTGGTGGATGTCTTGTTAGCCGGACAAAGCCGTTTCTAATCAACGAGCGAGTGGCGGGGCGATAAAGGTAACAATGAGGCACTAGGAAACACGTAAACCAGTCGACCTTTAATATCGATCTGCGAGATTGAACAGTTGCATTGCGAAGCATAGCCGTGATATCAAAACTACACGGCTTACTGTTAACTGTTAATCGATAGCATTGTGTTGGCCAAGGTTTTGCCGCTTTATTAAGGTATTTACGCAATTACCATGGTCGCTTTAACAACCGTATACAGTCGAATTGGTTACGAAATCAACTCTACAGCGGACGGATAACTGCTAAGTTATAATTCTGGTCTTGTAGTCGCACATTAAAACCTATTAATTCGTAATGGACATGCATTAGCAGTTTTAACACAAATACGGTCAAACGGGTTGGTCAAATGTTCCTAATAGATTACCTATATAGTGACACAAATAACAAAAAAGTAAAATAAAAACTAGCAGTATTACCAACACGAAAAAACTGCCAGAGAAATAGGAACATTTAAAAACGGTTGATTTTAAACTATGTAAGCGAATTATCGTATAATCGGCTTGCTGACGCTTAATCCATGGTCAAAGCTGCATCGGAATTAAACTCCTTAAAATGTTATGTCAATGTTAGATAAACTAGTTGTAAATACATACACTACTGGATTATCACAACTTGATATATTTCGACAAAACGGGTTATATTTTCTTTTACATGCACTTTTCGACCGCCAATCTGCACCTTGACTTCTGACCATTAGTAAATCGGTAAGAAAATAAGTTTATACGCAGTGTAGCAAAGTATACAGGATAATAAATGTTATATAAAAATTCAAACGGAAAACGTCATCCACATTACATAATAGGTTCTGCTGCAAAATTCATGTTCCTCCGCTGCAAATTAAGACATTACAACCAGACCTAGAGTGGGCGTGATATGTCGTAACGCTTATTAAAGGTATTAAAATAGGATGTTTAATTAATATCCTGTTAGTTTACAGAACGCTAAAATGTTACTCATGTCGTGATATTTCACTGTATTAGAGTTATTTAAGGTCCTACTGTAGTTTATTTCAGTCATACGTCGGGGCCCGCGGCCGTGGCTTAGTGGTTAGCGAGTTCGCTTATTAATCCTACTTCGATGTACCGTTCAACAGGTTTGAGTCCGTCTGTCGATCATCAGGTATAAGGGAGTCACAGGACGTGACTCCAGCAATCGCGCGGGTGGGTTTTACGAGGTTTCTTTCCGGTTTTCCACCGTATTTAAGCAAGGAACAGTGTGAAGAGGACAGTCCGTCGTCATATAAGTGAAATACCCTTGAGTACGACGTTAAACCCCCCAATCAAACAAACAAACATATGTCGGCGTGCCAGCCCTCTGGGTGACGGATAAAAACATCGAAACCACTGTCAACAAACAACGACCGCACTGTCCGCACAGGACAAAAATCAGGACAATTACCGGAAGAAGTATACCGATCAGCTTAATGTTGCCCCTTAGCTTCGAATGCCCCGGGGCAACCCCAGTCAACCCTCTGTCTTAAAGCTATTTAACCCTACACTTATTAAAGGTAAGTTACTTCTATGTTATGGCGGTGTCTATGTTAATGGTGAAAACCCGTTCTACAACTCCCTTTTCCTTTGGTTTACAAATAAATGAAGGTATATATTGTGGGCAAATGCGCATGTATGTGCGCATGTAGCTTTTATGCTGAATACATTTGAAAAAGATCAGAGTATACAGCGCTTGCGAAAACAAGCCCTCGTGGTAGCACAACAATCCTTTAAATCAAAACAATAGCAACAACAACCACATTTCGCTTTTTGATTTGTTTGTTTGTTTGTTTTATTGGGGTTTCACATCGTGTGACTCACCCATATATTTGATAGTCGACATACGGATCGCCTTTTTATGAAGGCACACAAATCAGAGACTCGCGGCAAACAGTCATGTCATAAAATTAAATGATAAACACGTAAAAGGGCGATGGACCGCGGAGACAGCAAATGATAATACTTGGCTCAGCTGTTCAGGGAACGATTAATTTCTTGTAGCAGATTACATATCAGTCATAATTAGGCCAAAGCTATTATGTCATCAAATCACGGAAGATATTTAATATATCATTATCATTTTTCTGAATTGACATTTAAACATTTTAAACATTGTGTTGACCTAAGTAAGTAAGTAAGTAAGGATTCAGTAAGGTTTCACCTGAAAATACACAAATATTACATTAATTCCTCCGTCTTAGCCCTACGTCCCGTCAATAGAAACCCATGGTGAAGGACGGAAATCGATCCGCCGATATCGCCGGCCTCTCAAAACATATCTGATTTTTCTGTGGGTTTTTTTTAATACCATACTTTCTTTCCTCACGTCTCAATAAAGTTTTATTTGAATTTCTCACCAGAGTTAACTTGTTTAAGTTATCTCCCTTAAATTAAAGGCGGAAGAATTAGCCCTATATATTGTGCTAGATGCTTCTGTGATTTCACAGCGCTAGATTCTGGGATTTGTGTTCGCACGATTGCTTCTGTCACTTCGGCTAAACCACCAAGTGAACTCGATCTTGTCTGCTCAGCATTCCATACGGTATTTGGTATTCGCACGTTTGCGTCTCAAATGTCTTGTGTTTTGTCTTCAAACTGTTTAGGCGCCGGCTAGCTAGTGCTCATAAGAACGCTTCTGGTATATATCTCGTGTTGATTGACAAAAGGAAATATTGCCTGTGAAACATTAAAGACGGGGACTAGTATAGCCAAGGTTCCTTCGGTGACTTCTAGTGTTGACCGATTACACTAAACCTTGTCTGTACACAGTTATGATGACTGAGCCTGTTGTATTTGCACGATCGTGTCTCTGATTTCTCGTATTGACCAAGTAAACGAAATCATGTCTGTACACCGCTAAAGACTGGGCCTAATGCATCCTTACAATTGTTTCTGTGGTTTCTCGTATTGACCAAGTAAACAAAATCATGTCTGTACACCGTTAAATACTGGACCTATATTGTATCCTCACAATCGTTTTTGTGGTTTCTCCTGTTGACCGAAATCTTATCTTCAAAATCTGTTTACACTGAAACAACGTAACAAACGTCAACGGATTGACCTCACGTTTTTATTTTAGAGCTCTCCACCTGCACTGGCCGCTTACCGCTTGCATATAAACTGAACTTTTCTCTACCAGTGAGCTATCGAAGTTCTCTCGCCATCTTTGTTACCCTATTCTTGAAAAAAGGAAACCCTGACTACACAAGGTTAATGTTAAGGGCAAGTGGTCTCACGAATAATTCTGTAATTTTTCGTATTGACTCAAAAAACGACTTGTGTTCAAAAAACGACTTGTGTCATCACGATTGCGTTTGTGGTTTCTTAAAGGCGGGGGCTTGTGTCCTCACAAGTGTGTCAGGTGTTTCTCGTGTTGACCGACCATACGAAATCTTGTCTTCACAGATTCAAAGGCTAGGTCTTGTGTCCCATCGATGCGAAATTTTGCCTGCACCATTTTAAAGACACAGGCAAGCATTCACACGCTTGTTTGTGAGATAAGCGTTTGACGCCACGTTCGCTACTTTATGTACACCTTAATATATCAACAGGTGACCTCAAACACCTTTTTTGTCAAACATGCACACAGTGTCAAACCACCCGATCCGCACGTTATTAACAGCTTCAACCTTACTTTTGTTACAATTATTACCCGCTTTAAACAAGGACAAAGTACATGCAGGGTGGTCAAACACAACTCACATTTGGTATGCGTCAACAAACTGGCTGGCTAGTTCAGCTGTGTATATTAATTTACTAATAAATAGCAAAATTTAAATAACTGCCATGGAAAAGATCGACAACGAAGTGAGTATAGATAGAAAGAGAAATCCTACAACAATTAAGATCATTTACATAATTTCAATATTTGAATCCACTTTAAATAACCAAAACTTGCAGATTGTCCATTTTAATTAGTCATGTAATTATCGTCAATTTCGAGTAATCAGGGTGGAAAATATGTCCTTTTATTGAATAATGAAGCTTACTTGTAAATATGTTCTTATTGGCCATACTATTATTTTGATCATGAAAGTCTTGTCGACTTAAATCAATATCCTATACATGAACTTCAAAATTGATGTGAATTATACTGTATTTTACATTTTAACCTAGCTCTTGCTATAGAGCGGTTATGGTATTGTTCATGTAACTGTACCCAATTCTCTTTGAATTAATTATGTCTAACAGTCCATGGTGGACAGTGCATCACAAAGCCGACGCCATAAATTGGGTGCTTCGTAACTTGTGTGACGAATCAAGTGCCGCGGTACGGAAAGACTCGACTAGTCGCGGTGATACTCCCATAGGGTATGTAAGGAAAACTGTCTTTGGGACAAAAGTAGAAAGAATACACCCTGATGTTATTTATATCACTGTTAGAATAGTTTCAAAGCGCCAGTAAAATTTACAAATCTCCCCCAAAACTTCATGCAGTATGATTAACTATATTTATATCGGCAATTGTTGACCTCCATGTTTTGAATGTGTGTGAGACTAAAGACAATTAATTATCTCCCGTACAATTTTTTTTTACCCTGTTGTAATGCTCTCGTATAAACACTGGGTTAAATAAATCAGCTATGAAGAATTTTTACGAAAAAGCACGCTAAGAAAAAAAGATAAATAATATATTTGAAAGAAAGAATTATTTTTTCTTGAAGGATGTCTGTGCGGCATAGGTTATATAGTAACCGTGGAAGAAATGTATCGTTTTTGGTCAAACTTGGCGGGATCGATCTGATGAAAGCAGTGTTCAAACACCGTTTTCGCCTATCTGTTTACATTTCCGTTGAATAAATACGGGGCATATATATATTTGCCTAGCAAGGTTTAACATAAGCAGTATACGTTAGATTTGTTAACACATATCTAGGATAAGGAGATAATAACATTTATTTATATAAACACACATGTAGCTTGCACTTGTCTCACGTGTCTTCAAAATGTGTTGTATACATTTTCTTGTAAGATAAAATATCTTTGAAATTTATTCTAACATGTAGTTAATACGTTATTCGCCCATTTCTGGAGTTTCTGGAGATTTATAGGCCGACGTTAAAAACAAGCGTAATGGTGCTAACATCTATTTACTCAGTTACTGTTGTAACTATTGTATCGAAGTTTTTATTAAGTGCAAATACACTCCAGTCTACTCCGTGAGCTTATCCTGAATAATTAACAAGTACCCTATTGACCTTAGAGACTTAGAGCCATTGTGATCAGCTGATGTTCAGTCTATTGTTCCATTCACGATGGGGTCTCCGAGACAATGCTATAGACAACATAGCCAGGACCTATTAATATGAGGCGTAGAGGGGATGTACTTCGCGCCATTGCTGTCGGTAAGTCAGTGGGTCTTGCTCCGTTTTGTTTGTTTCATTTGCGGTTTCATTCTGTAATCAATGGTAGTTCACTTCTGCGACGACAGATTGTCTACCTCACTTAAATAGACACGGTTGCGGACCGTCGTCAGACCTTGACAGGGTTTCTTGAAACATTTCAATGCTAATGTTAATGTTTTAACTCATTTTTCAACGGTAAATAATACAAACACAAAGCGGTCAGTAGGCCTATATTCCCGTGACAAAATGAAATTATAACAACTCGGAATATTCCCAGGAGAGGGACAGAGCTTTTACCATAATTTCTCAAATATCATGCCAGTGTCATATGTGATCATTTCTTAATTATATATATTACGCATAATATATCTTAATGAATTAAGCTATTTGTTCCATATTTGCTTTAGCATTATTGCTTAGTTCTAAAAAGTTCTTATGACTACTTTAAATTGATTTTAAGATAAAACAGTTGCCATGAGCGTAAACAACTAACCAGAAAAACCACCAATAAAAGTTTTATAAAAAACAATTTCTTAGAAGTGCTATAAAAACCAGTTGCTTAGACGTTCTATAAAAACCAATTGCTTAGAAGTTCTATAAAAACCAATTGCATAACGACATGATCAGAAAGCCATGTACAGGTGATATTATTCATTGTTGCTGCATTCATCTTTGTTATTCGTCAAATTTTGCATGTTCCTTTATTTTGTCCTACAATTTTGCATAGATATGCATTCTATGGAGAAATTTCCTTTGATGTCGCCGACTTACAGTAACAAGGACACTATTGAACTGAAAGGTTATCCGTACAAACAACGCTAAATAGTTTTATTTCTTACTTTTAGATAAAACACAGGCAATAGCCAATTCTTACTACCCCATCGCCTTTACATAGGCCTACCGTTAAATGTTTCTAAAAACATAATCGCACTGACCCAAGGATGTTGATTAATTAAAATCGATGAATCACCGTTATGTATATCTTTGTATTGACACACCAGAAATTGCAGCTATACATGTAATCCGCACATCAACAAAAACATGTCAATAAAGTTCTTGAAACCAAAACATAAGAAATCTTTTGTCAAATATCAGATAAAAATTTTGTCCAACGGAAATAACGCACATCTAAAAGTTATTACAAAATGGTAGTATCACCTTTTATTATTTTATTGTACAGAATATTGTCAGAATTGTATTTATTGTCGTACGTCTCTTAATATGTACACGTGTCGCCTCCATTTTGAAGGTCATCATGGTGCCAACAAAACATCAGCGACATTGCTGAAACACAAGAAGAAATGCTATTGTAAGCTGTCCAATGTCAACCAAGCTTTCTGTTTAGGTGGAACCGTTGAGATCTTATCTTCTTGTTTGGATGAAAACAAAGCCTTCAATATTTGTGATTGGGTTAATTTCCCCATGAGATATATCGACACTAGGTCACTCGGGATATAATAATACTGGCTCAAGGTTAAGTGATCGACTTTCCTACCGATAAGATCATTTGTCTAGGTGTATATGTATAGGTGAGTATGATAATAATCAAATACTCAATTCTCTAAAGAATGGACCAACAGTTCCCTCCCTTGAACACAGAAAATCGTTTAGCACTTACTGATCAAGAGTATTACTCAGAATTTGTGTTACCAAGTTTTGTGAAAGTGTCACAGAGCGTTATCCTGTTACCGTTGAACCCTGAGAGCACATGGTTAACAAGGGAGTTCTCATAAAAACATAAATTGGACAAATAAATGGATTGTATTAGAAAGGACACAGGATGTAACCTTTTTGAGTTTACTCGCGGAGCACGCAATTATAATAAAACGAAAACATTTAAACAACAATGGTTCCATTAGAATTGTTTTATATCGATTTAGTTCTAAATTAAAATCATATTAATAAATGGCTATAATTTAAAAGAAATAAACGAATTCTACGTAGACATAAAGGACGAATACTTCATTGAATCCGCTCCAGTCCGGTGTCAATGCTGAAGCCTTTAATTCCTGCATAATGATCAAGGAATGCGAAGGATTTCATCGTGATTTAACGGCAAACAAAACAGTGACGCCCTTAAAAACATTCCTAGCCCTAAAGAGTTCAAAAAACAGCTTTAACCTATAAAAGCATTACTGGACACGATTCCTGTTAGACTTTGAGAGAAAATAATTAACGTAATTGCTATAGCTAACATACTTCAGAAAACCTGATGTACTAAGTTAGCTGTTTTTGCTTTTCACGTCAGCTTGTAATCCTTTTGACCTTTCTTTATCATGCTGCGTTCATTCATCTAAAGCAAATGTTTGAACATGCATATACAATGCGTGTTTTTTGTAGCATTACTGTCATTAGAATAGAACCAGGATGTAAGGTCATCCAATACAAGGGATTGCTGTATGGATTACTAAGGTTTCGTTTTTTAAGGTTACACTTATCAGCGAGTACAGGCTAATACTCGCCATTGACGAAAGTGAACCCACGCAACTTGTCCCCAAAGGGCAGGGCATTTGGTGGGGACCCCACCTTAGAGCGGATTGGTTTGTAAATGCAATTTGTCAATTAAATTTAACTTATAACGTTTTGTCACTCAAATGATGCTTGTCGTGTAAGCCCAAGGGGTGAAGGAAAACACCCTCAACGTGACTGGCAACACACAACACCCTCAACATGATTGGCAAAAACAAAGAAAAACCAGCTCAAGAGGCAATACAAATACACCACAAGAGCCCCTTAGTTCCGAGAGCACCAGGGCAACAAAAAAGCCCCCACCAGCCCCACCGCTGGTTCTTTTGAATCCAGAAATTACAATTACAATTACAACTTTCTATAGAGATATTATAACACCATCTGCTCTCCCTGATTTCTGGATCGAACGAAGTACACAATAAAGGTATATTGATTTGTATGAATTAAAAAGCACTTAAAAAACTCCTTCTTTGGAGAACCATCTATGTGTTGAATAATTCATTTTTCATACATATTGTTTGCCTTGAAATCTGCAAAAGTACTACATCAATAGTGAAGCCATTTCAAGCTAAAAGCAGAACGTCACAGTCCATTTAGTGAAGAGGTGAGTAGGTGTCCCATGGCGCTCGCTAATCGATATGAACCGAAAACATCTTTTAATTAATTATCAATTGGAATAAACAAGCGTCTCTCAAGAGACAGAGAAACTCATGGTAACTCTAGGATGTAGAATAGGGCACATATTTACACGTATTGCGCCTTTTACGTTACAAGCATAGCTTTTTTTTCTTTAGTATATGTCCAGATATGGAGCACTATATCTGAGTTACTGCCTCTTAGCATAGCGGCCATGTGGCAATATGGCGGTAAAACAACCCGAAGTCTACAATTAATTTCCATAAGCAGTAGTGTTCATGTTTGCTCTATATCGACACCAAATAGTCAAGAAAAAACATTCTGCAAGTTCAAAAAAAAAAAAAAAAACACCGTTTATTTTAAGAACCGTATTCGGATGCTGCTGTTGTAGTCGCATGTAGTCTTAAAGGCGGATGTATAGTTCTAAATATTTAAACTTGGTTTTCTGGTTTATTTTGCTGACCTTGCAGTTGACTATATGGTTATTGAGATGAAACATTTTTAAAAAAGTACGTCACCATAGTACATATATGTAAATGTTAATGTAGAAAGAGTGGCAAGACCCTTCCTGCTATTTACAAATAAACAAGAAAACACCTAGATAGTCAAGATTTAAAATTGTGGATATGGATATTTAGATCGCGGAAAAGGTATCAATCTTTTGCCAACAACATCAGGCTATTCGACGAAGGTAAGGACTGTGCTCCCCTAGTGCAGATTAACTCATTTGAGAAGCACTAAGCTTGTTAAACAACGAATATTTGTATAAGAGACTTTCAAACATTTTCGCGTGATGCAGTACTTGTAATTTCATAGCATTGATCAATATTTAACTGTCATCAATTGAAGGTTAAACTATAGTTAGATTAGAACACAAATACAATGTTTCGCTTCCAGAAATTAAACACGCAATTGCGCTTACAAAGTTTGTTTACAATTGATGATTCAATATTGCGGAGTTTTTCAAAACTATTGTAAAGAGTTTTTGACAATGGTTTTAAAATAAATAAAAATATTGACACCAATGAATCCATTGTATCTTTTATCACTGTTTTTATTTTGCTCTACTTCGTGGCAAAACCCAGATGTCAACCTACCTTGGTGCCTTTAAAGTATTTACTCGATCTTACAGGAAAGAAAACCATTAAAGAAATAAAATATTAGCAAACGGAACCATTCAAGTATCCTAGTTTTGTGAAAACATTCTCAACGGTACCCAAGACATACTTCTCAAACACACATATTAATCTTTGACCTATAAAATTACAAAAAGCGAGATAGGTATGCGATTGTATCACCGAAGTAACTAATTGAAGTGCATATAAATCTTGGTTTAATAATATTGAAGACAGGCAGCGGAAACCAAAGTATGACATATTAACCATTGACCTATAAGATTGAAGAATGCAGATCACACATGCTTTGTAGAAACATGAGGAAAGCACTATCAATGGTCACATTCCATTACCTGATATCACTACACATATCGTTTGATTTAATAATATTAAATATTAGGTTGTCGAGATAAGTTAATAAAACCAAAATTAACACACGCAATATGCAATTAATAAATGTGTTAAATACATAAATCAAGAAGATGTTATCCATACTAAGTTGATAATTGCCTTAACATATTGCACAGTTCTAGAGTAAAGCTCCAGAAACACAAGTAAGGCACACTTTAAAATTTTAACCAATTAAATCAAAATATGCAAATAAGTTATGCTATTTAGAAACGTAAAAATTGCAAAAGGCACCCCTTCGACACATGATTGAAAAAAAATTAAGTTGGGTGAAACACAATGTGAACGGCTTTTCGAGATACACTGGTTGTAGTTGTAGTGGAGTTCCATGGACAATTAATTCTGTTCACCTTTTCCTGCTATCTTAATCTATATATCACTTCACTTTTGTTTGTATATCGTAATTAAACAAACATAATGACAGAAGTTCTCAATTGCTTTCACTTTCTCTATTCCTTTTTATAAACGGTACGCTTGATGTGGGTTCGCATTTCTGTATGCACAAATGAACCAACAGAAAGAACACATCACTAAACACTCTTTCTCTTGTATGTGATTGCTTTATTCTTCAAGTACCTGACTGGGAAATAAATGGGATAACATCCAGTCTACTTAAGCTGACTTGTTCTTCAAAGAAATCAGCGATATTGTAAAGGTCTGTCCAACAGTGGATGTTTGTACAAACAGAACCGATTGGGAATTGGTGATTAATTGACAGTACAATTCATTAAATACTTCATTAAGCCATCGACAATCTGCTAGAATGAGAATAAAAGAAATATAAAACTTATTTAGAAAGTGTAAATTTTAACCCTTTTTTAACAAAATGGCATATTTCAGGATGTATAATTTAGATACATGATTTTTCACACATTTCCATGTCACTTTTATCCAGCCAACGCCTTAAGATGAAATTGCGTTTCACTTTCATGTTTCCCTTAACCAGCCTTAAGATTATATTGCTGAATGCAGAAACGGATAGAATCATCGATTAACTAGAAAATTCCATTTCCATCCTTCGTTATCCATCCGATATTAGTAAAAACTTCAAAGATATTACCTTGACATTTTACGTCATTTTTATACAACGAAAGCGTTGCATAAAAGATAATTGAGCACACACTGTGACGAAAGTCTTGTCTAAGCCAGCTGAGATAAAATTATCTTGATTATTTGTAAATATAGATTTGCTTCTATTGCATCAGACTATAATCTGCCCGACATTTCTTTTAACGTGTTCTCAAAAGTTATCAAAAGAAAATCTTACTAATGTATCTCTTAATGTCCAGCATGTGTAGGATTATTTGTTCCAAAGTATTTGATTCTTTTATTAATCAAAAAGAAAATATGTTTTGTGATAATTTAATGACTTTGATGAATGAATGGGACGACATTTCCCCTTAATTTTCGTCTAAGTTTATGCATTTGGCTACCAGACTGATGGCAATGAGATCTGTCCCCCATATTGAAATGCCTGTTTGAAACTTTCCATAAAAGTCCTCGACGTCAAAACTTACTTCACGGATCATCCTTACGTCAACAATTTGAAATAATGTTGATGATTCTAGGCCAGCCCGACTCTATTCCGGCTAAGGTACGATTTTTTTCACCGATTTTCAAAAGTGTTTGTTTTATGTGATTTTAACGTCGTAACGACATGGCGTTTGCGGCTATTTGTTGAGCCCTAAAAGCAACCCACGGTATCCATTTACTTGTAAACTTTCCATCCAATTATATTATTAAGATCGAAAGGTAGTCTATAACCTGTCTGATGTGAGGTAAATTGAATGGGGATCAGCAGTCCAATGCCCAGCATACTGAACCACGGCGTGCACACGCATGTAGACAATTGTTGAGTGCAATTGTTTTCCTGGACAATATAAATTACGAAACTAGACCAGTAATGAACACATAAAGTGCTTACATATTTTTCGATGGTTTAATCTGAATACTTTTGTTTGTTTTCTTTTTTTTTCTTCGTGGGGCGGGGGAATTTTGAGGGAAAGGAGGGGTATCTTGTATATGTGTTAGATGTGAACTAACTACATTTTGCACTGCCATAAACTCTTCGTTAATGCTTGTACCAAAACGAAAAACTAATAGTTTACCTACCGCTCGACTACAGATGAATATATAGTTGATATAGCAAAGGTCAGTTCCCGATTCCACGTTAAGACCGCCATAGAGGGTAAAGTTTATAAACTGTTTTTTGACTCACGCCCAAATTATACAAACGATTTTATATGTTTATTTTTAATTTTTAATTTTTGTTCTTTTGCCATTGTGGATGACTTAGTGGTATTAAGATCAAACTCGCAAATATTTCATTGAAAATTTCAGTGACATTTATATCAAATTAAAAATAGTTTTGCGGTATAGGCATCTGAATAAATGTAAAGGAAATGGCAGCGTCTAATTTTTAAACAAAGTGTTCAGGATATCAATTGCAGCAACAATTTAAGCAAAGTTAATTTTAATTGTAAGCTTATTGGCACGTTTGCAAAGTAGTAATAAGTTCGCATGGCGCTGCTTAGCGACCGCGTATCGCGCATCGACATTTTCTTGACTCCGGTGAATCAACTTCCGGTTTAAGAGAAGGGTTCTTTGTTGACACAGTCCTACACAGTTATTGAATGGAACGAGTAATATTTGCAAAAGGCTGAATCAATCGACAGTAGCACTGACAGATTACAAGCAGATTAAATCTCAGCGACAGTTCGTGGCTGTATTATTATATTCGGTATAATCAACAGCTCTATTTCACCATTCCTGGCACGGCCGCCATAGTTGTATTGTCAATATATAAGTCGACCATTAAATATTACGTCATAGATGCAAAACATATCCGGCTTTTAACCCCACTGTTGAGTAAATAAAGACGACAACGGCATTTACTCATAACTGGCCGAATTGAGGCACATGTATTTACAGGAAAAGGTGGATATACGTGGTTTGGGAACTCCATTATCAGAAACTCTCCGTTGAGGGCTCGCTGTTACACAAACATTTTGAAACAGTCTTATGGTAACCTAAACGAAGTATTCACAAAAGGCAACACATAATGTGTGCCTTATAAATTTAGCTTTTTATTGTTTGTTTGATTAGGGTCTTACCCCGTACTTTAGTTGATTTGATTCACATGATGTCGTGCCAGTTCAATGGGTGAAGGAAACCACCTTCGACGCCATTGGCAGCAAACAAGGACAATCACAGGGCGTGATACAAAGACATCACAAACAAATCGGCTTCATGTCGCCATTCAACTCTGAAAGCACCAGGGCAACAGGAAACTGCCTCCCAATCTTCCGCTTTTTAAGTTCCGCATCAAATCGTATAAGCTTTTGGATAATGACAGTATGTTTTAAGTATACTGTCTTAATAGCAACTCTAAAAAATGGATTTTTCACTAAGCAAAATACATGTTATGGTTTTGTAAGTATGGCTATGCATCGACGCCATTCAAGAGAAATCCCTAAGAAACAATGAAGCATTCAAAAAGTATTTATCTTGATATAAATAACGGTTATCAAAAACCCATTATCTTATTCTTACTTTTTCCAATGTAAACTTTATAAATTTATATATACCTTCATTATTATATTAATTAACTGTAAAAAGAAGAAAAAAAATCAGGCTAACACCTATACTAGAATCGAAACCCAGCAGGACTCTAAATAGGCATTTCAGAGGAGAAATATAAGCAAACATGTATTATTTAGGTTGTAAAAATGACAGAGCAGTCATCCAACAAATCTCTTGATCATATCACCAGTTAACACAATTCCTGTGATACACAGATCGACAAGTCAGGCATATGGTTAACAGCTATAGGTAGGCGAAATGATTATCACCTAACTGAGACCAGTCTTTGGGGAAAGTAGAAAAACAGGTACACCGTTATTTATTGACTGACTTAGATTCAGTCTGTAATCAGAGTACCGGTACCTTTATCCTGTAGTTCCACTGAAGAGTTTAACATAATACACAAGTAGTGTTATTCCGAAAAACGATAACTTCATTTTGACT
>JAQQZZ010043683.1:0-10312 GCA_030265115.1 Mopalia vespertina | reverse complement strand
ACAAACCTTCACCCATTGTGCTGGCATGCCGTCATATGAGTGAAATAACCTAAAGTATGGCGCTAAACCCCAATCAAACCTTCACCCATTGTGCTGGCATGCCGTCATATAAGTGAAATACCCTTGAGTATGATGTTAAACCCAAATCAAACAAACAAACCTTCACCCATTGTGCTGGCATGCCGTTAAACCCGAATCAAACAAACAAACCTTCACCCATTGTGCTGGCATGCCGTCATATGAGTGAAATAACCTAAAGTATGGCGCTAAACCCCAATCAAGCAAAAAATGAATGTAGTTTCCTTGTTTGTAGCCATTATTGTTCTAAGGGTATGTCATACCGGTGCACATTTATGTTATTACATCAGTTATTGTTACACTGTAAAAGCCAGAGGATATCGCTGTAGTGCTAGTTTAATGTTCACTTTGATTATAGGCTGTCTGTCATTCTGAAAATGTGTTAAAATATGAAACTACAATTATTCTGTTTAAGTCCTGAAGATATATGTATTTCAATTTTATTGTTTCTCTAAAATAAATTAGTTAACTACACATTTACAAAGTTCTGTGACTTAACATATGTATACAGTCAGTTTGATTTCTGTACCTCTAACGTATAAGCAGTCCTGCAAATCTGAGTATATTTGTGTTGAGACAGAGTACCTACAACAAAAGTCATCCTCAGCTGGTGTGTATGTGCCTCGATGTGATCGGGCAGTACGTGTCCTGGGTGGAGATCGGTCTGATTGCTAACGATCGCTTCGTGGCCGTCCTCCTGGGCTTCATGAGTGATGAGTTCCTGCGAGAGAGCTCCTGTGATTGTATCCACGAGATCATCTCTAAAGGCATGGATCCTGTTGCTAAGACAAAGTTAGTGGAATCGTTTGCCACTCTCCTTGGCAACGCTGGGGTCATGAACTTGGCAGAGGTAAGAGGTCATACCTGGTACAGGGTTTGAAATATGGAAAAAAAATGTAATGGGTAATTTGTAAATAGCTGACAGTTGGGAAGGAGCTTCTGGTTGCCCTGGTGCTCTCAGAGCTGAGGGGGCAACATGAAGCTGATCTGTACTTGATCAATATGAGGAAAGTGATTACTTTGCTAAATTAGCTAATATACATGTATTCTGTATTTTATCAGGATGAGGAAAGTCATTACCTTGCTAAATTCACCAATATAGTGTGTATTTTATCAGGATGAGGAGAGCCAGAACCTTTGCTAAATTAGCCAAAATATTGTGTACCATATCAGGATGAGAAAAGTGATAACCTAGCTAAATTGGCTGATATATTGTGTATTTTATCAGGATGAGGAAAGTGATTACCTTGCTAAATTAGCAAAAATGGTGAATGGAATGGGAGTGAATTTAGCCAGCAGCTGGAAAACGTAAGTAAACAATTTTCAGCGGCACAAATAATAATGGTTACTACTATTCTAGCTGTTAGTTGTTTATCTTGAATAGTTTGTTGAAGCAGTGCAGTGTTGTTCTTCAAACTTACAGAAAACCAGGAATGTTTTACCAACCAAATTGTCCTTAACAAATTTTAAAAAAAATCTTGATCTGTTTTTTTTTGTAAACCCGGTTAAAAATTCTATAAAGTGTTATTAAAATTGGTGTTTTCATCTTCATGGCTGTGAGTTGCTTCGAGTGTCGAACAAATGCGGTTTAAAAGTGAATTTATAATTGTTCTGTTTTCAGTTTGATAAAGACTGGGGATATATCGAGTGCCAACTACACATTGGAAGCCCTGGAGAATAAACTGTCCCCTGTCTTGAGATTTCTGGCTGATGATGACGATGACGTGTCCGCCTCTGTTATAAATTTTGCTCAAGAGTACATGACTGTGTTAAAACAAATTTCAACCATCTCGCCTGCTCAGCAAGGTCATTTAGAGGTCAGTACTAGAGAACAGACAGAGGTCACGTTTATATACATTGGTTTAGTTACATTGCGGTCGGGAGGGGGCTTCCTGTTGTCCTGGTGCATTCCAAGTTAATGTGCAACAGAAAATTTCTGTATGTGATGTCTTTGTATTGTGTCCTTTGATTTTTTGTATACTAAGAGTGAGATTTCTTTAACCCATTTGGTTGACACACTCTTATATGAGTGAAAAAACTTTAAGTTAGGCACAACTATTTAGTGATTATGTTGTCTTCAGTTCATAAAGCCCTCTGCACATGAGCGATTCTGCGTCGGTGACTAAAAGTCGCAAGGTAATCGCTCCATGTGCCGCAGACATCAAACATGTTTGATATTTTGCAACTTGTTGTTGATTTATCTCCTCGTGTGTGGCAAACATGCGACAGAAAATCTCAGCCATAAATTGTATATCCAATCAATAATCAAGATAGAGTCAAATCATTTAAATTTAAAAACTATTGACACATGTATAATAAACTAGCTCTGTCGCCTGTGCTTATATTGTTCAAAATCAAAGCTAAAATCTCTATGCAATTTTCAATGAAAGTCATTTTAAAAAAATCGCTCTGTGTGTGGCAAAAGCCGTCGCCGACGGAAAATCTCTTGCAATTAGTTGCCGCTGGAAAATTGCTCGTGTGCAGCAGGCTTAAGGCATCTTGTCTATTGGTTAACTTCAAAACTCTTGGAGCCCTATGGCTAAGGGCCGTTTGTTTAGAGAGTAACAATGCTGTCTTTCCTCAGCACCATGGAGGGAGATCAACTTTCCAGCAGTATCAAAACACTTCACATTTTATGGTTGTGCTGGTGTCTATTATTGCTGGAAAACTCTGCTCTCATATAAGTGAAATACCCTTCAGCATGGCATAAAACTCCAGTCAATCAAAACCAACACTCCATCAGTGAAAATACGTCTTGATGACTGATTTTGTCATTGTCATGTTGTTCACATGTTGTTTTTTGTTGATGTTAGACCTATAATATTGTTTTCCTTAATTTGCGGAGAAAATCTCACCAGGTGTTTTGATGTCAAATTTGAAATAATATTATGTTAAGTTTGTTTTCCCTTGTTTATATATTTTACAGAAACTTCTCTGTGTGCTGATCAAAAAGTTGAAGTATGACGAATCGTACAATTTTGAACAAGAGGTTTGTTGCTAAAAGTGTAGATCAGATTTTTTGATTCACTCGGTATTAGTTATAATTATGATATTCGAAGTCGAGAGCAGAGGGTGGGGAGGAAGCTTCATGTTGCCCCGGTGCTCTCAGAGCTAAGGCACAACATTAGGCTGATCTGTTTTGTCATGTCCTTTGATTGTCCTGTCTTGTCTTTGTTAATTGCCAGCAGCATTAGGGGTGGTTTCTTTCACCCATTGTGAGTGACATAACATTATGTACTGTGTTAATCCCCAATCAAACTAACATACCAAATATAGAAAGGTTTTTAGTCTTAAATTTCAATTCTTTTGTGAGGTTTGGTGTGAATATTAGTTACAGCAGCTGCTGTGTGTGTTTGTTTGTGCCTTATCTTCTGCTTTTTTTCATACATGTTGATTGTATTAAAACTAACTCTTTGTCTAAATTTAAACATTTACTAGAACTTTTTTTGTTTGTTTTTCTGGTGACTATGTGTTTTTAGGTGGTAGCTTTTTTAACCAACTGCGTAAATAGAATGTACACAAAATAAAAATGAACTGATAATTATCAAACAGCAGTTGGAGTGTGCTTCCAGTTGTCCTGTCTTGTCTTTTTGTGTTGCCAGTTTTGTTGAGGGTGGTTTCCTTCACCCATTGGGCTGAGTGAAATAGCCTTAAGTACTGCGTTAAACCCCAATCAAGCAAAACAAACAAACATAGTTGTCTTACACACAAATTGTTTTTATTTCAACAGGGTGAGGAAGAAGCCATGTTTCAAGATTACAGAAAACAAATCAAAATTCTATTCAATAATCTTGCTCAGTTGGTAAGTTCAAAGTTCAAAGCCTATTTTTCAGAGTTATATTTTATAAACAATTTGCCTTCTTAATCCTTCTTCGATGTAGTGCTCACAGTTAATTGACAACCATTGAGATTTTTTTATTTTTTTATTTTTTTAAAAATATTTCCTCTAAGTTTTCCACCGTGTTTAAGTTAGGCAGTGCTAGAAGTAGTGAAGAAGTGATATACCCTCTAGTCAAACAAACAAAGAATCTGCACCAACACTTGTATAGGTCATGTTGTATGTAGAGATTAACATGTGATGTACTTGATCTCTTGAAAAAAAAAAAAAATTATATATATATCTAAATGACTTACTTTAAACAAAAACAAATTACCTCTGGGGTCTTTATTCCCACCCAACAGTTGTTTACAAATAGTTGTATTTAATATAAATTTCTTTGGTGAATAAAAGTATCAAATCAAATCTTGTGTTTTAGGATGCTGGCTTAATTTTACGGACAGTTCACACCGTCAACACAAGAACTTTATCCCAGTGGAAATCCTCAAGTATCGCCGACATTGAAGTGGCTATTTATCTCCTCCATCTGCTGGGTGAAGCACTTCCTGTGAGTACTCAACACGACAATACCCTAAGTTACACAGCCCTTTGACTCCCTTGTTGGTAGAACAGGAGTAGACTTTAGGGTTATCCCTCAACTGTTCCCTCCAGCGATTAATAGGTTTTACTCACTTCGTTTATGCCCTTGTGCTCTCAGAGCTAAAATGTTTGTGATTGTATTGCATTCTGTCTTTGTCCATAGCCAGTGCTGTCAAGGGTGGCTTCCTTCAACCTTTGGGCTGGCATGCCTCCATGCTAGTGAAATAACCTTAAATATGTTCTTAAACCTCAATTAATCAATCCGTCTGATGGAACTTCAAGTCTGAGTATAGCTAGGATTTTTCACGCAGTTTTGAATCTCTGAATGTATTCGAGGAAAATGTGGACCTCCGTGTATACTGGGAAGGTTGTGTGCGAACTTCCTGTTGCCCTAGTTATTTTGGACCAAAGGAGCAACAGAAAGATTTTTAATGTCTTGGTGTTACTCTTGCAATTGTCCTGTCATGTCTTGTCTTTGTTAGTTGCCTGTTTTGTAAAGGGAGATTTCTTTTATCACTTGGGCTGGCATGCCATCATGTGAGTGAAATAACTTTAAGTATAATGTTAAACCCAAATAAAACTTAACGCTGTATGAAGTGACTGACAATTCTCAGAATTTGATAACTGTTTATTTGACATGTTGTAGGCATCTCACAGTCAGCATTTCACGGGAGATGTGAATAAAATGACAGTTCTTCAGGAGATGATGAGGCTGGTAAGTCAGTTACAACTATCAGCCAAACTATTATCACAAAGGGATTACAGGCCTGTGGCTTAGTGGTTAGGGTGCTGATAAAAATACTGGTTGATAGGGGTGTCCTAATGCCCTGATACGATGGCAGCCCAGGGTATTTTTGGTGTGTTGCACTGTAAATTTCACACTTTATTTTTGTGCCCCATATTGTCTTCCATTTGCCAGTGTTCTGCAAGGGTAGTTTCCTCGACCAATACGGCTAGTTCAATGCCTACACGTGAAGTGACCTTAGTATAATGTATAGCCCACTGTAAACTAGCAAAAAACTCACTTTTTTTAGCATCAGACTACACTAATAGCAGTTCTAGAAATATACTCAAATGTAAGTTAAGCTTAGTCAGTAATAAAACCAAATTCAGCGTGCCTCAGTTTAGTGAGTAAAGTGTTGAGGACCCAGTCTCAACTTGGTCAGTGATGTGTTAAGGAACCAGGTTCAGTTTAGTCAGTCAATCTGTCGTCATTTAAGTAAAATACCCTTGAGTACGACGATAAACCCCAATCAAACAAACAATCAGTTAAGTAAGTGAAGTGTTGAAGACCCAGTCTCCATTTAGTCTGTGAAGTCTCAGCTTAGTCAGAGGGCAGTTTGTTTTCTAGAGTAGCAATGCTGTGTTTAATTAGCACTGGAGGAAGATTAACTGTCCAACATATAAAAGAATATGAAAGTGGTAGTGTTTAATAAATTATTTATACACCGCTGTCATTTAAGTCATGTGTTCAGTGTTGGGTCTGTAAACAAAACAACTCATTTTGTAGATATCTACATTGCAAGTGAGCTAAAGGGGAACCGGAAGCCGATCTGTTTGTGGTGTCTGTATTGCGTCCTGTCATTGTCCTGTATTTGTTCCGTCTTGGCTTTGTTTGTTGCCAGTGGTGTCGAGGGTGGTTTGTTTTACCCATTGGACTTGCACGTGGTCATATAAGTGAAATACTCTTAAGTAGGACGTTAAACCCCAATCAAACAAACAAACCATTGCAAGTGTAGTGTGTCAAAGATACAATGTATTGTTGTGAAATCTCTAGACTTATTTATTTTCAGTTGGTGAAGAGTGGAGTGAGTTGTCAAGGTCACATGATGGTTCTGTTGTCTTATTTTGAGACGGTTGTTAGATACGAGAAGTTCTTCAATGTGGAACCTGAACATATCCCCGATGTTCTGGTGAGTTCTCTCGTAACTCCTTACATTAGTTAACTGGATCAAGTCCACCTGTCGACCCTCAGGTGTATGAGTGAGTCACACGTTGTGGCTCCGGCAATAGCGGGGGTAGTTTTTCCATAGTTTCCTATCAGTTTTTCACCGTAATTAGCGGGTGGTTGGAGGGAGCTTCATGTTGCCCTGGTGCTATCCGAGCTAAAGGGGAACAGGAAGCCGATCTGTTTGTGGTGTCTATATTGCGTCCTGTTATTGTCCCATATTTGTCCAGTCTTGTCTTTGTTTGTTGCCAGTGGTGTCGAGGGTGGTTTCTTTCACCCATTGGGCTCGCACGTTGTCATATAAGTGAAATACCCTTGAGTACGACGTAAAACCCCAATCAAACAAACAAATCACCGTAATTAATAGGCAACAAACCGTGTGAAATGGACAATCATCATATACAGGTAAGTAAATTACCCTTGAGTACGACATTAAACCCCAAACAAATAAATAAACCTTGTATAAGTGAAATACCCTTGAGCACAACAATAAACACTAAAAAGTCAAGAAATACATAAGCTTATGTCTTACTTGGTGGGTAATTAATTTATCTCTTTATTTTAACTTTTGTGTTTAGCTATCACAAAATCATAGAAGATGTATTTGTATTTTATTTTCAAGTTTTCTTTTTTAATTTTTCACAATATAAGCTATAATATAAGAATATTTTTAAATTAAACTGTCAATGAAAGATTTTGATCTGGTTCAAATCCTGAAGTTTCGGAACTTGCATGTACACGAGCAGTTCATTCCTAGCTGCATTTTTTGCCACCTATATATATTTCATCTTGATCAGATTTTCTATTATTTTTGCAAAACGTGTTAAAATCTGTGTTGCTATTGACAGATGAGTTTTCTTGATGAACGCGGATTAAGACACTCCAGTAGCCAGGTCAGAAGCAGATCAGCTTATCTCTTCTCCAGATTTGTTAAATCCCTCAAGTAAGTGGCTAATCACTATTTACAATCACTTTTCTAGTTTCTAGAGGCTCAGTGGCTAGCGTGTGCGCTTACTAATCCTACTTTGATGTACTGTTCACGGGTCGAATCCATCTATCAACCATCAGGTATATACGCAAGTCACATTTGCTCTCCGGCAAATGTAGGGGTGGTTTTTACAAACTTTCCTCCCCGTTTGCCACCATAATTAGGAAAGGAACAGTGTGAAGTGGAATATCCGTCGTCATATAAGTGAAATACCCTTGAGTATGACATTAACCTTGATGAAACAAACAAGCAAAAGCCATAACAATTTATTAAGATTAACTTCCCCTAAAAAACTTAGGTAAACAACAGCACCGAAGAATTTAAAGTAGTTTATGACTTACTGCTTACATTTCCTTTTTCTTTTTACATCCATAATAAAGGTGTTCCCCCTGGGGTTATCAACATGGTGTTTGGAACAGGGGCATCAGCGGGTGATGCACTGGTTCGGCACCCAGATGTCCCCCTCATCTCATTCACCGGAGGGACTGTCACGGCAGAGAAAATCAGAATGGCGACTGCACCTCTATGTAAGAAGATGTCTCTCGAGGTAAAAAAATGTAATATCATAATGTATAGAACTGAGTGCTTTATTGAAATTTTGTTTGTATTTATACAGAAAAACTTTGTTCAAATATTTCAAATCGATTCAAGAAATCACAATACTGAGAAAGAAAGATATTTTTTTAATCCTAATTTTAATGATAATTTTTTTTTGGAAAATTCCAATTATTTCTTTCTGAATGTGTATCCCCAATGGTAGTCTTGGAGTGCTTTATTAAAATTTTGTTTATGTTTATACAGAAAAACTTTGTTCAAATAGTTCAAATCTATTCAAGAAATCACAATACTGCGAAAGAAAGAATTTTTAAATTCTAATTTTAATGATAATTTTTTCTTGGAAAATTCCAATTATTTCTTTCTGAATGTGTATCCCCAACGGGAGTCTCGGAGTGCTTTATTAAAATTTTGTTTGAATTTATACAGAAAAACTTTGTTCAAATAAGCAAAGCAATCACATTACGGTGAAAGAAAGAATTTTTGAATCCTTATTTTAATGATAATTTTTTCTGAATGTGTTTCCCCAAAGAGAGGCATGGAAAGTTGTCAAGGGAGGTAATTCATTCCTTGCAAGGCAGTACTCTGACCAATCAATCAATCAATCAATCAATCAATCAATCAATCAATCAATCAATCCATGCAGCTTTCAACAGCAGCACCCTACAGTGTAAAATATTTGAAATTAAAATATATTTTCCTTTCAGTTGGGTGGTAAAAATGCAGCAGTTATTTTTAAAGATGCCAAAATGGATGATTGTCTAACAACCACTATCAGGTACCGTACATCTTATTGAATCTAGCACAGTTAAAATGTCAATCTCCAACAGAATAAAACACTGAACATTCTTTATTATTGTGTTAAATGTGGTTTTTAAACTGTTGGAGACACAGCCAACCACCAGCTCAGTCAGCAAGTTGACCCAGCCATCAAAATCAACTAATAAACCAGCCAAATGACTAACCAACCAACCCATATATCAGAATAAACTCATGAATCAATATTAACGAACCTACCAACTTATAAACCACCCATCCAACCAACCTACCAACTGACCAACCACCCATTCAACCATCCAACCAACCAACCATTCATCCAACCTACCAACTGGCAAACCACCCATCCAACCAACCCATCAATCCATCCATCCGAATAAACTCATGAATCAATATTAACTAACCTACCAACCTACCAACTGATAAACCACCCATCCAACCAACCTACCAACTGACAAACCACCCATCCAACCAACCTACCAACCACCAACCACCCATCCAACCAACCTACCAACCACTAAACCAATCATTTACAGCAAATCAATCATTTAAATCAATTAATCAATCAGAAAATAAATCAATCAAAATCAACCCCAACCAACCAAAAAACAAACCAGTTAACCAACGGACCAACTAACAGCCAACGAACCAACTTATCATTAACCAACCCCCCCCTCCCCTGCCTTACCAAACAACTGACCAATTACTTCTTTTCTCTCTCTGTTCTGCAGATCATCCTTTATCAACCAGGGGGAGGTGTGTTTATGTACCAGTAGAATATTTGTCCAAGAAGATGTTTACAAAGAATTTGTTGAGAAATTTGTGGAGGCAGCAAGGTATGTTTTTTTAAAAAAAATTTTGTTGGCTCTATATGTAGTCCTCTAACTGTGGGGATGTCTTCCCTTTTACCCTCTGAGCTATATTTGTTTGGGGTTTAACACTTCACACTGTTCCTGGCCTAATTACAGTGAAAAACCGAGATGATACCTCGTAAAAACCACCCCCCTGATTGCCAGAGCCACATCGTGTGACTCCCTCATATACCTGATGGTGGACAGACAAATTTGATCCCATGAACGGTACATCCAAGTAGGATAAGTAAGCGGTGCTAAGTGCACACACTGACCACTAAGCCACAGCTGCGGGTCTCTGGGGCTGGTTGCTCAAAGCACTATGAAATTAAATCAGCTATACGATGACAACATGCCATGTTGAAGGCCTATCTTTAATCCACTATTACCGATTAATTCTGGTGTAAGTGGATAAAAGTCTTTCGAGCAACTGGACCCAGAGCTATAAGGCAACTAGCTACGGGTAAAACAACATTCCTGCTCTCGTTAGTTTAGCGTTGTCAATACTGAGCTACAGGGCAACTGGAATCACTCAGTTGTCTTTGTATCATACCTTTGTTAATAGTTTGTTGACAGTGGTGTCTAGGGTGGAGGCCTTCACCCATTAGACTGGTACACCATCAGGCCTGTGCTGTTGGGGAGAACGGTCAGAACAGGGTTTCCCCATGGTTATGCAAACTTAATTTAGGAGGACCTAT
>JAQQZZ010043672.1:0-10313 GCA_030265115.1 Mopalia vespertina | reverse complement strand
TTTAATATACCTAGTAAACACAACTCTTCCTATACTGGCTTAGGCACAAGATGGAAAATCAAATCGTGAATCTGTCCACTCTTAGACCCTTCTCTTCAAACTATCTTAACAGTGTGGGCGTCAAGATCCATTCATGGATCTCTTGTTAATGTAAAACCAGGCAAGAAAAACTCTTTTGGAATATGGCCAGCAACAGTCAGTCCTTTTCTTGTGGCACTGATACATATCATGGAGTTACCAATATTTTGAGGAGTGTTCAAACTTTCCTTCTCTTGTGGATGCCACAGAAAACGGTAGAAGTGAATCCCTCCAATAGATGAAGAATAAACAAACTCGGACATGATAAACCTTATGTGATCTGATTTTCACACCCGATCATCATCAGTATATATATTTATAGGAGTTCGTCACAGGTGGGTGCCAGTAGGATTAAATGGGGCATCTTCACAACCTACAGCCTAAGCATAAACATTTCAATGACATGCAGTGCTGCTGCATTTGCATTTTTTAAGAGAGAAATATATACATTTGATTTATAGGTTGCATTGATCACGTTGGGACTAGGGAGTTTATTTTAATTTAGTACGTATAAATGGTAGTACACAATATTGAAACTAACTCTTTCTAAACTCTAATCCTATGATCCCTCCCCGATGTCGGCTTTTTTGATCCACCTGAACTTACTGATTAATTTAATCCATTTAACACACATGACAGTTAGACTATTAGGTAAATTGTCTATCTTACACTAGTACATTCTCATGAAAGCATAGGGTAACTTGTCTACATTTGATATTTTATGATGTCAAGACTATTGGTTTAAATATAAAGCTCAAGAAAGAGCATCTGAAGTGCTATTTCACCTTGTGCAGACTCCTTACAATTGATACTAATGTTTTATGTTATTGTAATATATTCTCAAATCTTTTTTTCTTGTAGATTGAACAGCCAGTGGTAGTGTCTCTAATGTTTTATGTTGCTCTGGATGTCCAAGGCACACTGGAACCTTCTGTCAAAAAGGGGCGACTGGAAACTGTACGGGGACACACAGAAGAGTTGGGAAATTTTGAGCTCCATTTCCTGAAATCACAGGCCAAAGCTGTTAAATATGACTACCTAGTTACATATGCCAATCAACTTGATAAACTTAAAGATTATGTATTGGGAGGATTGAAAATAGAAGCATGGGATAAAGCCAGGACTATGCCATACTTTTCATTAGAGGGAAGGAAAGTACCCAAAGAGGCTCCAGGGGCTAACTTTATGGTGCATCAGGTTACAGCCACTGCCCCTTACTCCATGGAAGTGGAATTCCAGTCTGGTAGTATAAGTAATAGAGAGGAATCCATGTCTGGACCAATGTTTACACAAGAGTTAGCCAAGAGCATTACAGCATTCGAGGAGCGTTTTGAGAAAACATTCGGTTTGAGGAATAAAAATTTTGCAGAAGATGAAGTGAAATTTGCTCAAGCTGCTTTAAGTAATATGGTTGGATCTATAGGTTACTTCTATGGCTCCTCCTTAGTGAAATCAAAATACAACGAAGAGCCGGTTCCATATTGGGATGCCCCACTTTACTCTGGTGTCCCCTCTCGTCCATTCTTCCCACGTGGGTTTCTCTGGGATGAAGGTTTCCACAATCTCCTCATCAGCCAATGGGATTTAGACATCAGCATTGATATTATTTCCCATTGGTTAGATTTGCTCAACACTGAAGGCTGGATCCCTAGAGAGCAGATTTTGGGAACAGAAGCCAGGGCCAAAGTTCCTAGTGAATTTGTGGTACAGAAAAATGAAAATGCTAACCCCCCAACATTTTTTCTTCCTCTTCAGAAAATTGTCAACAAATTAATCAAGGAAAATAATTTTTCCAAAAATAAGAATTTCCTGGAGCACTTATTTCCTCGCCTTCAGGCCTGGTATAACTGGTACAACACAACACAGTTGGGAGAAAAAATCGGTACTTACCGCTGGAGAGGACGAGACAGTAAAATCATAACACAATTGAACCCTATGACTTTGACGTCGGGGCTTGATGATTATCCTCGAGCCTCTCATCCTTCAGACCAAGAGTTTCATGTGGACTTGCGTTGCTGGCTCACTCTGGCATCCCATGTAATGGCAGATCTGGCCGGTGCATTAAACCACAACGGGGGTCTGTACAAGTCTGCGTACGATTTCCTGCGTGACAATCAGCGGTTAGATGCACTTCATTGGTCAGAAACTCAGGGTCTTTATGGAGACTATGGCTTGCATACAGATGGGGTTAAATTTCACAAACCTAAACCTGGAGAGAAACCAGCCCCACAGGGTTTCACCAAGTACAGAATTGAAACGAAGAAACCAGAATATCAGCTTGTGAACCAGTTTGGTTATGTCAGCTTGTTTCCATTCCTCTTAAAAGTTGTAGATCCATCCTCGCCAAAGTTATTCAAAATTTTAACTGATTTGAAAAATCCAGGACTCTTATGGACAGACTATGGTCTCCGTTCATTGGCCAAAAATGCTCATCTTTACCATCGTAGTAATACAGAGCATGATCCACCGTACTGGAGAGGGGCGATTTGGATTAACATGAATTATCTTGCACTATCAGCATTAGATTTCTATTCCAAACAGCAGGGTCCATATCAAGCTACTGTTAAAGAGGTTTACACAGACCTGAGAACAAATATTATAACTAATATTATAAATCAGTATAAAAAGACTGGGTATATATGGGAACAGTATAATGACAAAACAGGGGAGGGCATGAGAAGTCACCCATTCACTGGCTGGTCAGCACTTGTGGTTTTAATCATGTCTGAAAAATATTAACACACAATTATTTCTAAAGCCATATTTTACATATTTTATATTTATATATATATATCCTGTATATGTGAGGAATATTGCCTCTAAAATATTATTTGGCTTTAAGATTTAAAACCACTTTATCGGTTGTGAAATAGTAGTCCAGTCAAAGTCTAATCTGTCTATGAGAGAGTGTTAGAACTTTTAGTTTATGGCATTACGACAATAGAATGACATTTCTCTGTGAAATGAAATCACTTAAAACTAGGTTGAGGGATCTGCCTATATATAAAATTGCAAGTTGTCTTCATCAACTTATTGGATGCAAAATATTTACTTTTGCAAAAAATATCCAAAGAAAAGTGAACCAAATATGTCTGGTCAATTCATAGTCTACAATATTGTGGAATATTTCATATTTAAATCATGCATATACTCCATAATTCTGTAAAGTAACAGTCGCCAAAGGATATCATCCTAACCTGCATAATAACTAACCTTAATGGCATAAGGCAAATATGTTTTTTAGGATTTAAAATTTGGCTTAACAATAGTTTCCAATGATTAATTGATTCAAAAGTTTTACTTTGTCCTCCAAAAGCCAGAATTGGCATGGTTGTCCTGACCATTACTTTCAGAAACTTAAGTAGGCCCTCACGAGACACCTCGAGAATACTGACCCTGTCATAGGCCTTAGGACAGACCCCTTAGTAAACTGACCCTGTCATAGGACTTGTGACAGACATCCAAGTATACTGACCCTGTCATAGGACTTGTGACAGACATCTGAGTATACTGACTCTGTCCTATGCCTTACGACAGACATCCAATTATACTGACCCTGTCATAAGACATGACAAACATCCAAGTATACTGACCTTGCCATGGGACTTGTGACAGACATCCGAGTATACTGCCCTGTCATAGGACTTGTGACAGACATCCAAGTATACTGACCCTGTCTGTGTCATAGGACTTGTGAGACCCCTTAGTATACTGACCCGGTCATAGGCTTTGGGACAGACCCCTGAGTATACTGACCCTGTCATACATGTAGGCCTAAGGACAAACTTGAGTGTACTGACCCTGTCATAGCCTTTGTGACAGACAACTGAGTATAGACCCTGTTAAAGGCTTTGTGACCTACATCCCAATATACTACCTGAATCAGACACCCAAGTATATGGACCCTACACAGCCTATACATGAAACCTGTGTATACTTCACACTGTTAATCTTCAATTTCTTACTTCTAATCTTTTTAAGGTGAAATAAAATTGTAAAGGGCAGTTGGTATAGAACTTCTATTTGTCTCATTTATTTTTCTCATAAGAAAAGTAATGGCTTGTGTAAGTGAATTAGAGGTAAACTGTCCTGCGACGTATGGAATTCAGAAGAAAAAACATGGTTGCCTTGTGATCCTCAATACGACGGTGTATCACCTTTGTGTGTTACACTGATACGTCAGTGCCTACTTTCAAGGGCTCCTTAGCTAAGGTGACTTTAGTTAACCATTTTCCAGTTAAGTATCTCCTTAGCTCAAGGATGCATTGTGGAAGTGGGCCCAGACTGAATTTTCCATGCTTCATGGTCATCACTTAGTTCAAAGAGCAGAACACAGAAAGGTCCTAGCAGGTTGTTGGAGGGAGCTTCCTGTTGCTCTCAGGCTAAAGTGGATCAGGGAGCTGATCTGTTTGGGATATATTTTTATTCTGTGATTGTCATGTATTTTCGCATCTTGTCTTTGTTTGTTGCCGGTGGCGTCGAGGGTGCTTTCCTCTACCGATTGGGTTGGCAAGCAGTTACGTGACTGAAATAACATTAAGTACCCTAATCAAACAGAAAGGTTCTATCAACCACCTTTGCAATATGGGGTTGGTTAGGGAGTACGACGTTAAACTCTAATCAAACACCCATTGGGCTGGCATGTCGTCATAAGTGAAATACCTTTGAGTACGACGTTAAACACCAATCAAACAATCCGATGGGGTTCAAGACTGAAAAGGGAGCTAAATCAGTTACTTGTATAACTGACCATGCCAACTATCTCATAAGACTTACTGTTTGTTTGATTGATTATGGTTTAAGGTTATCCTCAAGAGTATTCACTTATGATGTTGGATTGTCCATTTCACACTGTTCCATGCCTAATTATGGTGGAAAACTGAGAGGAAACCTTGAAGAAAAAAAACCCCACCCACATGATTGCTGGAGCCACATCATGGGACTCCAATCACCTGAGGGTTGACAGATGGACTCGTTCCTTTGAACAGTACATCGATAGACATATGAATATTCTATTGTTTGTCCGAATAGTCAATTACATAGGAGCCCCTGCCCGATATAGAGGTAACCTGTTTATCTTGGTTACTGGCTGACCCCATTGTGAACAGGACACTGTAAATCTAGACTCCCATTGAGAACGGTGTTTAAATACAAAGATGAACATCGAATGTAGTCTACGTGAAAAATAATAAGTCCAATTGAATGCATTAAATATTATATAGTTTTCTATTCACTTATTTATTACACAGAGCAGCATGCCTAATTTGTTACATAACAGTATATACAATCTGACGAAGAAGGTTCGACTTGCGACTCTTCATTATGGCATTATACAACAGAGGACTCGAAGAGATTAATCGCTTGTCAATTAGGATATAGCAATAAGATCACATTTCTTTTCTGGTTACAATGTTTTCTTACATAAAGAACATATGTAATAATTCTTCCAGAGCAGTAGATTATAACATGAACTAAACAGGTGTACAACCTTTCAGTTGGATATACAGAAGATTTACTGTCTCTTTTAAACCTTTTTGGACAATAGAAAATTGTAAGGTGTTGCTTCACATAAAAGGGGACGCATGCAATCTTGATTGATTGGTGTTTAATGCTCTTCTCTAGGGCTACTGTCATTAATGTATAAACATGGTTGTACTCCAAGAGAAATAGCCCACCATGAAGTTGCTCTTATTTACTCGAATAGGTACACCATGCTCTTGAAAGGTTGTGCTTCGACACATTTCAATCTAAATTAATTCAATTTAGGTAAATCTCTAAACCCATCATATACTGTTTCACTTGCACCACTGAGTTGCAATGATTGGCAGACATTATTGATGCACAATAAATTTATCTTCTCCACTGTATTTGTTACAAAGGCCGTTTTAGTTTGTATTAAACCAACTAATAATAACATTTCTGTAGTTTTTTTTTTATCACACGAAAATAATGTCATTTCTTTTTTCAACTTGGCTTAATAATTAATATTAAATTTTAACAGATCCATGAGATTTATTTCCCAACATTAATTTGAATTTGTTATTCGTGATTTGCATCATGACGAGGAAACTCATTCTATAATGTATCATCAATCTGACATACTTAACAGTATTTCGTTCAACAAGTTATTCATACAAAGTATAATACGGATATACAGCACAGATGTATTGCACTCTTAATTTTGGTTTTATGCGTTCTTAAGGTTATTTAATTCTTATGAAGGCATGCCAGCCCATAGCGTCTGGGAAACCCACACTAGAAATTACTGGCAATAAAGACCGGACAACCACTATACTCAAAAAACAAAAGACACTACAAAAAATTTGTTTCCCTATATTGTCACTTAGTTTTGAGAGCACCAGACTCAAATACACTGAAGCAGAAGAGTATTCCAAGGCTGGTTCAGTTGGAGTCTTCTCATCAGGGGATTTATAACATTTTACGACTCAGTAATGCGGAGTCCTTCATGTGCTGCCATTGTGCACTAGTTACTTCAGTATTAAGGTAAGCAAAAAGATTATCAATGCAGTAGCGGATTGTATACATACATGTAGTACTGTGCCTTTTGTATATTACACCATTACATTCTTGCCAAGGGTAATGCAAATTAGAATCAAGAATCTTCAATTTCATAATCTCAAGAAATTCTACATTTTGAGATTTTAACATATGGAGCCAGTTGCTTATAGCTGTATTAACTTTACAAAATATGGTACTTTGGGAAAACACCTTTGTCATAATAAATATTTTTCGAGCAACAATGTCATGGAATAACTCCATCTTGCTGAGTTGCATTGCTTCATAAAATGGCTAGAATGAATATAGTATTAGAAATGCAGTTGTTGCAGACATACAAGTAATAACATTGACTAGCTTTACATCTTAACGGGGAAATATGCTTAGGATTAAACAATTCAGTGTAAATATCCAAGAAAAACAAAGCCATTTCATGAAACAGTGGCAATGGAAATGACTTAAGTATTTTATATAATGCCTGTATTGGCCTAAAAACTTTCTAATTCTACCATATTATGAAATACATTCACCACCACACTGTGAAAACAGAGTCAATAAGTTCACACGAGTCCATGAAATAAATACTGAAGTGCACCAAATATTCAGAAGAGTAAAAATATTTCATTGATAGACAGATGAAAGAGATCTGTATAAAGCACAGGAATGAGATGGGAGAGATAGATAACCACATATATCTACAAGATAGGTTTATTACATTGGCAAGACCAAAAACACCGATGAAATAATAAGTTAGAATGAAGCCTTATGAAATAACAATGTCTCCCCCAGGCTCTATAAGATCTAAAGGAAAACCTCCTCAATAAATAGACTACATGATTTGTTTAATTTTTTTTTTTATACACACGAGTCTTGATAGCATTGAAGGGGAATTCCCACCATTCCAGGTCACAAAAAGCCTTGTACAAACTTAAAAATAACTTTGTTCCAAGAGGTGCCTCCTATAATGTAACATGGCCAGCTGACTTGGGGGGTGTGGCTTTGAATATGGAATCTCAATGTATCAGTTGAAAAGTAGCCAAAGCATGATAAACAATTTTTAACAGAAGTGGTTTCTGATTGGCTAGAATGTCTTTCTATGTACAGCTTTAACTCCCTCCTCATCATACTCTCTTTTAGAAACCCACATCTTCTTAAACGTATCCAAAGATGCCAAGATTGATCCCCTGTGAACAGAAAACCATTGTGTCAATTAATATTCAAACTGACACCAGCTAAGAGCTTCTCTCAAATGCTTGATACCTAGAAAATGTATAAACAAATATTCTAATAGTCATTAGAGCATTTACAACTTGATTCTTTAAAACATTTGGCGTACTTGTAGAGAAATCGGTTTAACTCGTACTTGAGCTTATTTCCATCAAATGACGGTGTGCGAGCCCAATGGGTGAAGGAAACCACCCTTGAGGTCACTGGCAACACACAAGACAGGAAAAATCACATGACACAATACAAAGAGAAACAAGGCATTTATTTGCAAGTGACACCAACACGGGAGCACACCTAGAGACAGGTTTTATATTATATGAAATACATTGAGGAATAACAAATTCTAAGAAATATGGGATTTTTTTAAAAGATAGTTTAGAGTATTATCTTTGTAATTATTTAGTCACATTATAAAAATAAATAATGTATGTAAATAACCACTGCAGCATTGACCCAATGTTTTGGAAAGCAACACTTTCATGACTTCAAACTTTTTGTGCTTGAAAACTTTTATTTTATTTTTCAAGCACGCATAAAATTTATTATGTTTACATTTAAAGTAAAAACAAGTGAAAAAGTGAGCAAAGCTCACTAGTGTGATACCGTGAGGAAATCTCGTAAAAACCACCCCTGCAATAACTGGAGCCACATCTTGTGATTCACTCATATACCTGAGGGTCAACAGACGGACTCGATCCTGTGAATGGTACATCGAAGTAGGCTCAGAAAGCGCACTCCCTAACCACTAAGCCATGGCCGCGGGCCGTTTTATATTATATGAAAAAATAAGGCCTAGAAGTGCATAAATGCTCCATATGTGCTTAAAAGATCCCATCAAGCGCAATGAAGTTAGACAGGTGTTACACTATATGCCTTAATAATAAAAAAGTTCATCTCTATACATTGAGTAGTTTTTTAGATAGAGCTCGGAATATGACAGGACATAGAGTGAAGGCAAATGACGGACAGATGGACGGACAAACAAACTTCCAAAAATGTTACATGTATAGCACCATGACAGTATCCTTACAGTGCACACTCCCAATATGTCAGCTGTTAAAACAAGTTTGAGCTCGATACATTGAGTAGTTTTTTTAGATATAGCTCAGAATATGACAGGATGTAGAGTGAATGCAAATGACAGACAGATGGAAGGGCAGACAAACTTCCAAGAATATAACATGAATAGCACCATACCAGTATCCTTACAGTGCACACTCCCACTGTGAAATGAAACAAGTTTGACAGACATCATAATATGACAGGAGGTAGAGTGAGTGGAGGTTTAGAACAGATCTATGGACAGACAGATAAACTTCGAAGAATGTTACATAAATAACACCATGACAGTGCACAGTCCCAATAGGTCAGTTGTTAAATGCAACATGCTTGAGTTCAATAAATTGAGTATTTTTTATGTCATCTGTTAAATAAAACTAGAAAAGCAGCAATCATAGATTGGTTGAATGGATGCCCCGTACTGTTGGAGATAGAGCTAGGAATATGACAGAAGGTTACGTAGAGTGGATGCAAAGAACAGGAGGCAATGCCCCATGTACACGCAAACACGGACCGCTGGCCGGAAAAAGCAATCTCTATATGCCCCCCCCCTATATATAGTTTTAAAATATATAGCTCGATATATTTAGTACTTTTGGAGATAGAGCTAGGAATATGACAGGAGAGTGGAGGCAAAGAACAGGAGGCAATGGACAGCCGTACAAACTTCGAAGAATGTTAGATGAATAGCACCATGACAGTGGTCAGTCCCAATGTGCAAGCTGTTAAATAAAATAAATTTCAGCTCGATGCATTGAGTACTTTTGGGAATATGACAGAAGGTAGAGTGAAGGTAAATGATGGACAGACAGATGGCACCTATTTTAAGATATCCCCGCAAATATCTTGCAGGGGTATAAAAAACAGTAGACCAATGAATGACATACCCAATCCAAGTGGAATAAAGTCTTTCCTGTGGTGCCGATATCTGCAAAAATAATGGTGGAAAGTGAAGATACATGTATTAACCAAATGATTTTTATAATTTTGTGTAAAAATACTAAATGTCTACACACATGTTAAAGTTTAAGAAAATTGATGAGCTATTCTTCACTTACATTAAAAGAACAGTGATGGATTGATTGATTAATTGGTCGGAGTTTTGCACCGTGCTTAATGGTATTTCCGTTATATGACGACGGCGTATTCAAACAGTAATTGACACTAGCACAACCATAACCATGATGTGCATTATATGTATGTAAATGTATATGATGGAGTCCTTTGGTGACCGTTTTCCAACAGAGAATAAATACAAACAAATCATCATAAATTGCAATTCAGGCACTCAAACTTTCCAAATTAATCATACTGGAACAAATGGTGAACAGGGAAAATTTTACAATGTCCGATTTTGACCAAACTGTGTCTAAAAAAGCGCTTTTCCCAAAGTAACGAAAATTGGACACTGGCTAATACCTTATGGATGTCGA
>JAQQZZ010043661.1:0-10314 GCA_030265115.1 Mopalia vespertina | reverse complement strand
AATCCTTTAAATTACAGTTTTAAATATGAAAGTTGAGTGACGTCGTCATCTTTGATTTCGTTCACACCTTTGTTAATGGCTATCAGTAGGAGTACTATACTGGGGGCATGAGTAGTTGGTATAAAATATTTGTTCTCCATGTCTATTGTTCAGTTCAAATAAACACCCCCAATGGTCATGCATTTGATCTGTTGGCTTTTTGTTAATTAATTTGTAGTAATAGCCAGCAGGTAGTCAGTTCAGGTGAGATAAAGTTCAATCTAAAAAAACCCATTCTAAAATACTTAATTTTTTGTCATTTTTTTTGCATTATCAAGATTATGAAAAGAAGATTTCAGAAAGGCAACAAAAACAAGTCAACATTTACCTCTGACCGGCGGTAGAGTCCTTTAATAACACTTTACAAATACAGCCTCACGCCTTTAGTTGTAAACAGCCCCATAGAGTCTGATTTGAACCCATGACTATCCCCAATCCTTTATAATTATATTTCTGCCATTCCTTTGTGTCATTCTTATTGACTGATAGAGTACTTGCGATAGGTTTTGTCCATGACTAATTAATGTACCGAGACAGAAGATTTTTATATTGCAGTCTTCCCTGGGTCATAGCTATAGTATAGCGCAGAAAGGTCATCGAACCCAGTTCATGTCAATGATAAAGGGCGACACGAATTTCATATACAAATGAGGCATTTGTCCTAATTGAATATCATAATTTATCCGCTTAAGACATCAGTTATTAAGACGGGACAACACCTGCTGCTCCTCTCTCAGACCTGCAGTACTTATGTCCTATCGAATGCAGTTCTACTTGTCACACAGCTTTGTTTCATGAGTCAAATGGAATCGTGTCAGTCTTTTTGCTTTCCTATAGAAGTGTTGGTCTGTGTGCTTTACTATAGAAGTGTTGGTCTGTTTGCTTTACTGTAGAAGTGTTACGTTGCTACGGTTGTATTACGAACCCAACAGCCAGGCGGCTTACAGCGGTGTGAATGGCTTATGGAAGGTGGTAGGTGGTCGAGGCATCAACCCTGTCGTAAGCTCAGGGGGTGGCGTGGTTGAAAGGACAACCCACCTACACGTTACACCGACCTGCCCGACGGCACTTTCGACGGAATCGGTTCATCGTCGGCGGTATCGAGAGTCAATGGCAAGCGGATTTGGTGGACATGCAAAGCTTGGCCAAACACAACTACGGTTACCGCTATCTCATCACCTGTATAGACATCTTCTCCAAATACTCTTGGGTTGTACCGATTCGGACCAAAACGAGGGCTCAGCTGATTGACGCCTTTAAGGACATCTTTGCAACAGGACGCCAACCGTTGTATTTACAAATGGACGATGGGACGGAATTTCTCAACAAAGGATTCCAACAGTTTTTACAATAACGTCACGTGTTGTATTTCCACACCCGGAACGAAACAAAAGCCTCGGTGGTCGAACGGTTTAATCGGACGTTCAAAGGACGGATGTACAAGTATTTTACAGCAACCAATACATGACGCTACATCGATGTCGTACAGGACTTGGTGGAAGGGTACAACATGGCTTATCACCGCAGTATTGGACGAGCACCGACCCATGTCACGGTGGATCAGCAAGACGTTGTCCGCCAGTGTTTGTATGGATCGAGCGCTGCACCCTCGAAGCGAGTTCGATTTGAGGTGGGGGATCAAGTCCGTATCAGTGAAGTCGAAGGCGTGTTTGAAAAGGCCTATTTACCGAATTGGAGTACAAAACTTTTTCGAATTAAACAACGCCACCCCCGACCGCTCGGTTTAACGAGGTTGAATTACAACGCGTCACCACCACACCCGAGGATTACTATCAGCCGGTAGAGATAATGAAGACGGAAAAACGCCGTGATCAAACCTTCCATTGGCTCAAGTGGTTAGGCTGGCCTGTGAGTTTCGATTCTTGGATTCCTGCAACCGCTTTAAGACGTATTTAAACATCCCATCCCTGCACGAAGGTTAGTCGATGGAAAATCCTCGATGAAGAGACCACGTGGTGATCGAGAACGCTGGTGGATTAAGAACCCCATTCTCAAACAATATGTCGGTGTGGTGTCCATTGTTCTACTCACGTTAGGGCTGTGGGCATCACCTGGCATACCCCCACCTACAACATAACAGCCCCCTTTGGGCGTATCTGGGAGGCTCGATCGTATAGACCGCAACAACGTCAACCACCTCAACCTCTAGAGTTCACCACGCACACCCCAGTCAACGGCAACACGGTCACCATCACTGACATCCTGTTCAGCATCAACACCGACAGCACAGACAACGCCAGCACCGACAACGTCACCGTCAGCACAGACACCGTCACCGGCAGCACCACCATCAACGTAACTGACAACGTCACCGACAACGTTGCAGCGTTTTTCGACAATCGACTCCGTGGGACGTCCCTGGAGACACCACTCTCACCCCCTTGGGGCAATTAGCATCACCATGGACACCACGTCCATCCTGACCACCACGACAAGCCCGACCCCCAGTGGGAGTCCCCGTGGGAGATCCTTCAGTGACCTCACCCACCCTCATGCACCACACACCGCCTCGCACACCCCATCACCCCGTAGGAGTCGCTGTGGGGCGGGGCGGCCGCGGCGTAGTGCCCCGCTGGCATGTATTAGGCAAGGCAGGAGAGGTATAAGGTGTTCGCGTCAAAACCCACGATCTTTTGACACAGCTACCCACCACGTATCTTGGTGACGCCGGCTTCGTGGTGGCCTGTGAAGATGATCGAAGGCACTGACTTTAACAGTGTACGTAGACTACAGCAGGCGACTGCTGGGTCGCCATGGTGACTCAGTGATCTCCCTTGGCCGTGTCACGTGCTACGCTCAAGGGCTGCGACCTTTATTCCAACCATCAAACTACAAACGAATTAATAAAAATAAACAAAGAATAGCAGACTACCCTTTATAAAAACGTAATGAAGGGCTATAGCACAGCATTGGGGACCCGCTAATCACATTGTAAACAATGAACTGATTTTAACAGTGTACAATATGTAGACTGAAGCAGACGAGAGCTTTAGGGACGTCATGGTAACAACAGGCCGTCGTTCAAGACCTGGTGTCTGCGAACTGTTGTTACCAAGACGTCACTCAAGCCCTCGTATCTGCGCCATCTTGACTGTGGGTTGAATGCTCGCTGTTTCGAGAGTATTCGTTATCCATCGCCCAAACTACTTGTTATAAGGACTCATTGGCAAAGTAGAACGACTATGACCAATTGATGACCACACACCTATCGCTTTAAAAACTACTCCACGTGAAAGAGCGCCTTCGCTTTTCCTAAACAACACCTCAACCCCAACAGGCTACGCAACCCAGGGCCGTCAAACACCCCGAATTCTAACACTAGGAAGCACACCTCAGATTGTTTTCGATCTCTGAAAATTTCAATCCAACAAGTTTCTCACAGGTCCGCGTTCACTGTATATAAAGAGGTGACTAATCTCCATCCAGTCACACCACAATCATGAAACCGGCAAGACAACAAGCACCACGCAAGCCACGCCAGAGACAGGTCGCGATGATGTCAACCACGCCAAGGATGCAAAGAAGGACGCCCAGACCAGTCCGTGAGCCTAGCTTGGGGGCTTACAGCAAAGTTTACAAGCTATCCTGTCCGTTGGACCAGCAGCGGTGGGCCGAGATGGCGGATGAGGCTGGTTCGCCTCAACCCCGGGTGGAGTGGTATTCAAAACCAACCCCGACCAGCACCATCACCGACCTGGAGAAGGAGGACGAGAAGACGGTGGCAGAGATGACAGAGGTCCGTACTGACTATCAAGATGGGTCAGTCTGCAAACCACCCCCAGGACCCCTACCGCCACATCGGCCACAACTATCGAGAGGGGTCGAAGTTAAGGTGTACACCACCCTCACCAAGTGGCGGGCTGAGGCCTCAGAGGCAATCGGGACGATAGACGTCGGGTGGGAGGTCCCTGAGTTTTAACACACCATCCTCGAGTGGTGGCAAGAGGTGATCTTGGCGTTTCAAGACTAAAAAAGTAGCCTACTTTTTTTTACTTCCAAAGGCCCTTTTCAGGGCCACCCAAATCTTACGGAAAAGGTCTTAAAACACAATTTGCCATGCCATGCAACAACAACAACATTCACATGTAGACACACGTTTCACCGCTGTGACGTCACGTCAAGGACGCGGGCCATGAGTACTCAATAACATAGATCCCTTACTTAACATGTACAAAGGGGCCGGAATTAGTACATAATAACGTACATTTCTTCTTTGTATGTAATAAAATATTACTTCAAAATAGGAGTGCGAGATCAAAATGATACTGCACTTCTATTTATGTAATAAACAATTAGTACTTGATAACGCACAATCCTTCTTTATTATGTAATAGCAATACGACCTGAGTTGCCCTTCCTATACTACTAACACTATACATGTATCCGGGAAATCAAATACTAACTTGAGCAATGATTTGAAAACTGAAGGATTAAAATGTTTATCCTAGTTTAAAGAAAACAAAATGTCCCCCAACACCTGTAAATTGCAGTTTATTTTTGCACAGCGCCGTAAAAGCATATCTGTTACAGATTTAGAGCATGTATATTTAAACATATATATTTAAATTACACATGAAATTTGGTTAAAATTAACAGCCTTTCAATTACAGCATGACCGGCAGTAGAGAATCGGCTCGGTGATTGGTCAGCCATGGGAGTCGGTTATTTGATATGGCCAGATCTGCACAGAGCGCCATTTAAATATTGAGAAGCTGATGTAGAGGTATCTTCAAGCAGATTATTTAGAAACTACCCGTTTTCCTGAAATTGTTCGATGTAAGTAAAACTGTAGGAATAGCTTTCCTCACAATTCATGTCGAATGATAAAAGTGAAAGTAGATATCTGTTAACCCGATCCTTACACTCCTTGAACCCCACGCGATTTTTATACAACAATAAAAGGTTAAATTTCTTAGGAGAAATAAAATGCGTATAGCGGACGCATAGATATTTGTAAAGTATAGTAACAACTCCGAAGAAAGATAATGAATTCATTTTGACGTTTCGGTTTATTAATCAAACCATCATCAGGAGTAATTTTCAGCAAACGGCTGATTACACTAGTTGGACTAGTTATCCTCTTATTTTATATCTCATCACATGTAACATCACAAGGGCTCGGTACTATAGCGATCGTAAATGTATTATGACGTAAGTTGCTTGTCAAGGGAAATTTCTCCCGAATTAGGTCATCGATATTATCCAATCACAGCTAACCGGATACATCGCTTGTCGTCTGAATTGGAGAAAGAACGAAAAGTTTGGTGTTATAAGAATTATAGACAACTAGCATCACAATTCCGGGTTGGGATTTGAATTTGAACTATTTGTGTCACATGGACAGGTGGTATTTATTTATTTTGTTTGATTAGAGGTCTTGAAGCAGTTAAATTTCACCATGGTACAAGCTGGGTAGACCCAAGAGTGTTGTCCCTTCTTCTTTTGTATATACATATACGATCGCTATGGTACCGAGCCCCTGTTTGTAACATAATATGTAATCCAATCTCTGACCTCCTGACCACGCACTATGTTGTCTATATTTATTCTCAACCCTGTGCATTAGAATAATTTACCTTGCATATTCGGCTACTATAAGACCTGTACATGTAGTAAGTATTCAAAGCCATGGTATATACCTGCTGACGATACAGGCATACATCGAAACGATGTGCTCATCACAAAATAAGAAGTCATGATCCACAAAATAAATTTCTTTATGTAATTTAATTTCCACTATCGGTTTTTGTATAGGCGCGAAATGTACACCCCTGGCCTAACAGTTAGTTGATCCCGTGCGCTATAGCAACGGATAGTCAAGTGAGTGCATTTCGCGTCAACACGTCCGTCTCTTGTACGGTTGTGTTCGTGAGGATATTTGATTTCGGAGTACCTTGCAGTCAAGTGAATACTGTTAAAACAACTCATTCAATCGATCAATACACCTCTATCGGGAGCGTGAGCATAATTTAAAAAAAGGGATCCGTCACATGATCGTATCATGCCGTCTTTGATAGCCACATGCCCTGAATGGGTCTGAAATATCTGTATCGCCATTCCATTCTAAACTAGCGATAAACTCTTCCTCTTTCGTCACTGGTCTGATCTATTATTAAAGAAAGCCTTAGCCATTCGCAGACAGAGACCAATCCTTAATCATGGGCTTAAAGTCACTAAAGAACTATATTTGTTTTCTTAAATTGTTTCTATGCATTTTATCTGGCCTCATTTGTTTACATAACGTAGCTTATCTGTCTGTTTCCTGACACATGTTTAGTCACTGTATTAAGTTTCTTTCAAAATAACTTGAACCACAACTTGGTTCCATTTTATATTGACCACATTTCACATTTTAAAGAAATTTGTAAAGTGAAGATATTGATGGTGCGGATTTAGCCCAAAGTTGCAGTCTGCGTTGAAAAGCTTGATGGTTACATAATGTCTAAGTAATTGCCTGCATGCATGGTCGTCAAAAGTGTAGCTAATGTTGTGTGGAGCTTGCGAGTATTTATACATTGACGCTACTATAAAGGGACCACTTTTTATAACTGAAGGAAGAAGAACCTTGAATCGATTGAGTGATATCATATGCATGGCGAACTTCTGTAGCTAAGACTTTTATTCCAAGCTTCTCTGCTTTACAACCCTTGAGCGCATTTAAGTTATAACCTCGAAATAGCTCGAAATAAAACTCATAGCTGTAGCGAAGATGATGCATGGTGGAAATACATGTACTTCTAAATTCTTTCAATTTCATGGACTCATGTGACGTTATTCTCTTCTAAGACCACCTTTTGGTAGAAAACAGTTAGACAATAATAACAAAAGTGCTTCTTTGATATATAAGCGAATGATTTACATAGCACATCCGTTTCCGGGTAAGTATCACAAGATATGTCGCGCGATCATATTGTGGTTCGAAATGTTTATATCATGACGTCATATGGAGTGAGACATTGGTATCGACCACATGCACATGGGATATAAACATTTTCTCGTCTGGATTCATATATATATGCCATGTGTGTGTACTAATCAAAATCGAGCATGTGAAATTGGATCTTATACAGCATCGTGTCTATGCGTTTTTAGGTGTAAATATACCATATGTTAGGATGATGTCCTGTGCTTGAGGGGTCGACTATATTTGGCACTTCTAAGTGTTTATAGCAATCGGTCCTAATGTACGGCGCATATCAAAGAAAATCAATGGGTCATGTCATTCGTGGCGATTCAAGTGGTTCCGGTGTTTTTCTTTAATGGATAATTACTAGAGTTATGATCGGGTTAGGAACATTTGACAGACAAATGTTTACTTATGTAGAAAACACGGTTTTTGGGTGGTCTTGTCCTTTAAGGATTCTACCGCTAGTCAGGAGTAAAAAATGCGACCCTTATGTCCTCGTGGTTTTTGCGGGGTTTTTTTCTCCAAAGGATGATTATATTAACATCATATATATTTAGAAAGAGGAGGACTTCAAGATTTTAATTATAATGTTATATTTTATTGTGATCGATTTTTTTTTATGACGGCATAAATTACGAAAAACGTCAAATCATTTTTAAAATGTTTATAACTCTTATTTTTCTTAGATGGTTGGAAATTGTTTTTCAAAATTCCATGTCTTTGTAGTCAAGTATTTCAACTAAAGACCGTCATAGGGTTTTTCGAAGTTCAAGTTAGTTTTGCACAATTGATAAAAATATATTTAAAAAATAAAAATATGCCCAGCAAAAATATTTGCTTAATATCTTCAAAACCAAAATCAATATAAAAAACTGGGTGACCGATTTTTAGATAATGGCTTAAAAATTGTGTGTGACAAATTTCAAGGACTTTACGAGAAATAAACGATTAAAACGTTAAAAATTAAGAAAAGTGAAAGCGGAGAAAACAGCTAAATCGTGTGTAAATGATTGAACTCCCGATTGTTTTAAGATTACTCCGAATTAAATTAAAAATCAACATGTTTTTTTAATTGAATAAAAAGGGAAAATAGATTTTTATCTATTGCATTCATTTTTTGAATGAATAATTTAAAGAAAATGTCTTTAAATGGCAGTTTTTGTTTTGAAATTTTAGTGATGTCGGCATTATTGATTTTGTTAATGGCTTTCAGTAGGAGTCCGATACTGGGGGCAAGCAGTTTTTTTAAAGGTGTATTCAAACACCCAAACTGAATACACACTTGACACATATCCGAAGTGATCACTGTTGGCCTACATGGAAATCTTTTACGACCCACTTTGTTTTGGATATTCCATCCATTTAAATATCAACTCACGTCGGCATGCCGCTGCAAAAACCATTTTCAGAGCGTGGTTGGCTTTACAGAAATATATTTTTGGGGAAGAAAATAAGTAAACAAAATTAAACCATTTTATGATATTTATTTTGTGTGGCTGCCGCTATTCTTGGACAGCGGAAACTCTCATTTGACAGTCTTAAAGTATATTTTGCTTGTAAGAAAAAAATTAACTAGGTTTGGGATATCGTTTGTTATCGATGTCTACTGTTCAGTTCAAATACACACCTCCAACAGTTATGCTTTTTGCTAATTGGTAGTCAGTTCAGGTGAGATTATCACGCTACTCCCTTCCACCTGCCGATACACATAATCTTTGAGGCACGCATTTGACAATTTTAATCTAAAAAAACCCATTCTAAAATACTTAATTTTTTTGTCAAACTTTTTACACTATGAAGATTACGAAAAGAAGATTTAAGAAAGGTAAAAAAAAAAATTCAAATTTTACCCTTGACTTAGCGGTAGCGTCCTTAAGGGCGAAACGTGTGATAGTTGAAATTTGTGTAGCTGTGTGGCAACATTGGTATAAACCGATCACACATAATTACATGTCTCCCTGAATGGAGGATAAAAGGAGTTCACACAATATAATGAATGACCGTACCAAATTATTAATGAAATTTATGAATGAACCAAATAAAACGTATGTATGTTAATTGATATATAGATTTATGTACTATTTATTTATTCTAAATTAATTTATACGTTAAAAGAAACGTCTCTCTATAAACCATTTTGAAATGTCACAGAACCTGTAAACTAGCTTTCAGTAAATAGAAGCTTCCAATTGAAGGAATTGTCAACTCAATCACGTATAAATACGGCTGCATAATGCCTTTATGATCAACTGTTCAGATGGCAAGTAAAATTAAACAAATGTCAAAGAGCGGAAAAGGAAACTCTCTCAGTGACAAAAAAAAAAAAAAGTGGAATAGTTTCAAAACGTCAAGACAATTTAGAAATCTCCCCCAAAACTTAATGCAGTATGGTTAAATACATCAGCAACTGATGACCTCCATGTTTTGAATGTGTGTGATACTAAAGATAATTAATTTCCCATGGAAATTTTTTGACCATAACGTAATGCTAAACCTCTCCACATAAACTCTGGGTTAAATTAAACATTTTTAAAGAATTTTTTTACGGAATAATCCTCCACGAAAGAGAGTAAAAATATATTTGAAAGAAAGAATTATCTTTCTAGCTTTATGTTTCGTGTATTACATAATAATGGACATCTACTTAGACGGGGCGGCAGAGGCGGCGCCCATCAATCTGATGAAACAGGTATTCAAATCTTGTTTTTTTGTTTTCTAACTGGTTTGGTGTATTGTTATCAGACGAGGTGATCGCGTAATCATGTTTCGTCGTATAAATGACAGCTAATCATCGTCCCCAACCGAAGGCTCTTCATATTAGTTTAACTGAGGACAAATAAGCCGTACAACGTTTGCTGTCTTTCTTGACAACCTGAAAATTCCATATGATCAGAAAAAGACAGACGGTTTCTGGAGACTCCGTCCACGGCTCATATCAGCTCATATCTTTTTGGGGCAACTTTGGAATTGTGGATAATGTGGTTATTGGCGCCTTTCTCATGTAAATCAGTTAAAATAATGCTTGACTTCAAGGGACGTTCTGTTTGTTAACATAAGAACATAAGCATAAACTGAGGATTTAAGCTGTGACTATGCTCCTCTCTGCAATAACATGCATATAGGTAAAACGGGTATCATTTCTTGTGTTGAATTGCGCTCTCTAATTTTCTAATCGAGCTATATATCCATTCTATCATTGGGTCTTAAACATTGGGTATTGCTTAAACTACAGTCAAATTCATCCACGCGGCCATGTCTTGCTATTTTTATCACTAAACAGAAAAGCTCCACAAATATTGACCAATCAAATATCTTTCTTGTCACACTAGGGGGCTTTACGTCGCGAT
>JAQQZZ010043650.1:0-10314 GCA_030265115.1 Mopalia vespertina | reverse complement strand
ACAACAGCTCTGCCAACCTGCCTTCTTTATTAGGCCACCAACAGCCATTGCTAACAACAGCTCTGCCAACCTGCCTTTATAAGGCCATCGACAGCCATTGCTAACAACAGCTCTGCCAACCTGCCTTCTTTATTAGACCACCGACAGCCATTGCTAACAACAGCTCTGCCAACCTGCCTTCTTTATTAGGCCATCGACAGCCATTGCTAACAACAGCTCTGCCCACCTGCCTTCTTTATGAGGCCACCGACAGCCATTGCTAACAACAGCTCTGCCAACCTGCCTTCTTTATTAGGCCACCAACAGCCGTTGCTTTGTTGTTAGCTTCTCTGTTTACTAATCCTTCTCTGATGTACCATCCATGGATTTGAGTCCCCCTGTCTGCCATTAGGTATATGAGTGAGTCACACGATGTGTCTCTGGCAACCCGGGGGTGGTATTTATGAGATTTTCTGCCAGTTTTCCACTGGATTTAAGCAGGGAACAGTATGGAGTGGACAATCTTCCATCATATAAGTGAAATACCCTTGACTGTGACTTGAACACCAAGCAAACAAACAAACAAATCTCTATGAGCCACCCATCATTTATTGCTGGAGATTTGGTGCCTAACTCTGAGGGTCATGAGTTCGATTCCTGGACAGGTTTCAACATGTAAAATTTTCTGTACTATAATCTGTTAAAACAATAAGGAAGTGTTCAAATAAAGAAAATGCTGCTAATATTGACTTTCTTAAAGGCACAAAAAAAATCATACAAATAGTGTTGTTTTGAAAGCCAATTAAATACAGGTAAATACCTGGAGGGGATTTGCCGGCTACATGGAAATACCTAATGTGTTTATATAAGTTAATGCAAAATGTTACAGCTAAACTTGCCTCTATCCAATGCCTATACAGGTATTGTACTGTAATAAGTAAATTAAGGTTGCCCTGCAGGCCTGTTTGCAGTGTTATACAGTAATTAACACCCTCACTGCCTTCCCATGGGGGTGATTAGCGCAACAATTCACATCATGCAGTCATTGAAAATTGATTTATTTAACAACTATTTAATTTTGTTAAATAGATATGTATTGAATTATTACATGAAATGAAATGATGGATTATTATTAATATTATAAACTGTTTAAATAAGAAAAATAGTCAGTCAGTCCCAGGGAATGGAAAGAGTTACCAATACATATTTGAGTTATTGAATCAACATCACTTATCAATTCAAGATTAAAGCTATACTTACTTCAATTCATCCCACATTGATAACCCTATGATATTCATCTAGATTTATATTTACAACTGAACAAATTACTTATATAGTATTTTGTGATAGAACAAGTCCTCTTTGTGCTTTATTCTTGCCTTGTGATTTACAATGTGATCTGCTATTATGCTTTGTCTATATAATGGTGAATAAATATATCAAATATCAGAATAGGCAAAAAATCATGATTTAAGACATATTGTTGTTAAAACAAATAACATGTTTTCACCTAAAATTGTGAATAAAACAGGCAAGCCTGTCTTATAATACATTTTAGCTGGGAGTTTTTTCTGATTTCATTTTTCTCAGTACCCTACTTGGAGAAATGCATATTTTGCAGCTATTGTTATACCTACTTGATTTTGTTTCCACAACTCATCTCGAGGCAAATAACTAAATGAAGATTTATTTTTTTATAATCTTAATTTCGTTTTTGAGATATAGTTATAGTTATTAGAAGTTGAAATTTAACAATTTTTACTGAGTTGCTCATGCAGTTGTATTTTAAATTTAACGCAATACCCTAAATCACCTCAATTTTTGTTTATGACCAATCATAACTTATTTGTCAGAAATTTAAGGCATAATGGGCTCAATGAATTGTAAGACACGATTGTTTGAGCCAATATTGCTATTTTGCCATCCCCAAAAAACTGACAACTTGTAAATTCTAACACATCCTAGCGCAAGTCAATCATCAACCATGTTTAAATATACAAATCATTTAGCCAATTATCACCAAACACATCAGCAGTGTGCTTCTCTTCCTTATATATATTTCTTAAGATTAAAAACTATTGAAATATTTGATTGATTTGTATCCTGTCAATCTATGTATGGAATTGGTTAGGAGCCTTATGGGCTCAAGGCATATATCAATAGAGTAAACTATTTAAAAAGTATATCTTTTTGGTTTATTTGTTTGATTGGGGTTTAACGCCGTACTTAAGAATATTTCACTCACATGACGGCGTGCAAGTCCAACGGGTAAAGGAAACCACCCCTGGCACCACTGGCAACAAAAAAACAACAAAACATCGTAGGACAAACACAGGATACTCTCAGGACAATACAAAGACATCACAAAATATATCGGCTTTCTGTTCCACTTTAGCTCAGAAAGCACTAGGGAAACATGAAGCTTCCTCCAACCACCCATAAATGTTTGAGATTGGTAAAGAACTATGTGGAGTACTCACCTGTGGTGAAGAATAAACATGGCAGTATTATAAAGAGATTGGTGAAGTGTGTGCACTTCATGTCCCTTTCTGTAAAGTCATTGCCATTCACACCTGGGTAGCTCTGGCTTCAAGGTGTCACCATCCACACCTAGGAACTCCGACTTCAAGAAATCTCCGTTCGCACTTAGATACTCCGGCTTCAAGACATCACCATTCACACCAGGGTAGCTCTAGCTTCAAGACCCCTTCACTAACACCTAGGTACTCCGGCTGTGAGACCTCTCTGTTCACACTTGGGTAGCTCTGGCTTCAAGACCTCACTGTTCACACCTGGGTAGCTGGCTTTAAGACCTCTCCGTTCACACCTAGGTAGCTCTAGCTTCAAGGCCTCCGTTTACACCTTGGTAGCTCTGGTTTTAAGACCTCTCTGTTTACACCTGGGTAGCTCTGACTTAAAGACCTCTCTGTTCACACCTGGGTAGCTTTGCCTTCAAGACCTCTGTGTTCACACCTGGGTAGCTCCGGCACCAAGGCCTCTGTGTTCAAACCTGGGTAGCTCTTGCTTCAAGATCTCTCCATTCACACCTGTGTAGCTCTGACTTCAATACTTCTCCATTCACACCTGGTTAGCTCTTGCTTCAAGACCTCTCCATTCACACCTGTGTAGCTCTGGTTTCAATACTTCTCCATTCACACCTGTGTAGCTCTGGCTTCAATACTTCTCCATTTACACATGTGTAACTCTGGCTTTAAGACCTCTCTATTCAGACCTGGGTAGCTCTGGCTTTTAGACCTCTCTATTCAGACCTGGGTAGCTCTGGCTTTTAGACCTTTCTGTTGACACCTGGGTAGCTCTGGCTTCAATACTTCTCCATTAACACCTGGGTAGCTTTCAATTAATAAGACCTCTCTGTTCACACCCCTGTGTAGCTCTGGCTTTAAGACCTTATCATTCACACCTGGGTACATGTACTCTGCCTTCAAGACTTCTCTGTTCACACCTGGGTAGCTCTGGCTTTATATCTCTACTATACACCTGGATAGCTTTGGCTTCAAGACCTCTCCCATCACAACCGGATAAATCTGTTTAAACACCTCGCCCTTCACACCCTCAGCACCCAGTGCTTATGTGTTTTGTCAAGTCCTCACCATCTACAATCTGTGTGAAGCTGTCTTCAAAGCTGAACCCTCCATATCCTGGGTAGCACTGCATTCAAAATCTCATCACATTCGTGGAACATCTAAATAGAAAATGTGTCTTGTCGAGTCTGAGAAAGCCATGGATTGAACATTCACGTTTAAATCATTGGAGCTATATTTTCCCAATAGCTTTGAGAAAGCAATCTTAAAGAGGAAACAGGGACGATAATTTGATTTATCTGCTGAGAGAAGATTGCCTGCAGTGCCACCTTGTGTTGCCTTAAATATTCCCACTGGAGCTATAAGATACCGAAACCAGAGAAGGGAATTTTGTGGAATGTTGATCTGAAGGTCGGCGTACCACTGACAGACTATTCAACTAGCCTTTGTCTTCAGTTCAAACAGAGATTCTATGTGTGCTGGATTCCCCTATGTGAGGCAGGCTTTGCATGGTCCCGATTCCCCCATCAATCAGTTAATCAATACACTGTATTTGTCTAGAGGGTTCTCCTTATTTAGAGTTCTTGTATCTTCTTCCATCAATGTTTACTCAGGTGGAATTCGACCCAGCTCTCCAAGAACCATATGTAGTTCTCTGAATACAATCATTTTAAAATAATAATTGAGCAGTTGTATTCTATAAACTGAGCCATGTAAGAACAAATTGCTTTAATTCTTATGTTGATTGAAAGTAAATCCTTCTGATTTACATTTAGAAAAAAATATAAATCAGAAGCTTATAACAAAATATAAGCTATACATGTAAACTGCCCTGCGTTAATTTGGATTGGATTGGTGGAGGTAGGACTGGTATAATTGCCTAATTATTGTGACCATCCTTTGGGACTGATGAATTCGGCCTGGTTCTTATTCTGTCTGTGCAATTAATGCTAAGCTTCCTTCAATATATTTCCTCTAAAGGCCACCTCTTAACCTTATTAAGTATACATGGCATTTTTTCTAGTGACTTCGCTCTCTGGCTAATGGTAGTTTGTTTGAAGAGTGGCAATGCGGTCTTTACTTAGCACTGGAGGAAAATTAACTTTCCAAAATTATGAAAAGGCTTCGCCTTGGTGGTGCTAATGTTAATTATTGTTGGAATACATCGCTGTCGAGCAACTGAAATACCCTTAAGCATGACGTAAAACGTACACCAATCAATCAATTAATCTAGTGACTTCAAATATTTTGGGGCTCGGGACCGTGGCTTAGTGATTAGCATGTGCACTAACTAACCCTACTTAGACGTACCGGTCCGTTGGTTCAAGTCTGTTTGTCGACAATCAGGTATATGAGTATTAAAGTCACATGATGTGGCTCCAGCAATCAATGGATTTTACAAGGTTTCCTCTAGGTTTTCCATCGTAATTAGGCAAGGAACAGTGTAAAGTGGAGAATCAGCCCTCAGATAAGTGAAATACCCTTGAATATGACATTAAACTCCAATCAAACAAACAAATCCAATATTTTAGGGTGGATTTTACAAGGTTTCTTTTGTTTGTTTACCTCATCCACCAAGTACCGACATTGTGAAGCTGTAATATCAGTGAAATATACCTGATTATTATATTAAGCCTAAGCAATCAAATACTGATTCATTACTGTTGTCAATGAGTTTGTTAATCCTAGACATTGAAATATAGCTAGGAATAAAGATATCAATATAATATTGTAATGTGATGTCCCACTTTATTGAAGTAGCTTATAGCCTCCTAAAGCTATTTAAATCTTGTTATTGCACCTGTAGAATATTTATGTGTATATATTGTAAAATGTTCTGTCCTGTCATTCAGCTTAAAAAGTGTGCGCTGAAACTGTGCTCTATATTAAATAGAAGAATTAAAATCCATAAAATTGTGTTATGTAACGACCACAGCTTCTAAATGCCAATAAAACTAGTTACATATAGTCTGCTCATTTATATTTTGAATAAATGAAGAGAGAAAAATTTGCTTGCCTCCACCGGGATTCGAACCCGAGACCTTTGGGTTACAGGCCCAACACTCTACCGACTGAGCTGTGCTTCCCATTGTTGTGTTTTTCACCAGTCAGAGTTCACCTGATTTGTGCTTTGGTCAATACTGACCTCCCTAAACTATACCCTGTGACAAATAAATGTTAACTCTTCGTTTTTTATTAAACAATATGTATTGCAACAACATCTTCTGATAAGCTTTAGAAAGTAATATTCAACTGTATCTCAACAGCTTTTGAACTATCTTATAACCTTCAGTATAACACACATGAAATTGTTTCTGAGCTGCCTTTCAACCTTTAATGTAGTTTATGTTAAACTCTTTTTGAGCTGCCTCAAGGCACACCATGTTAAAAGGTGCTTGGGTCACCTTTTAATCTTCAATATAGTCCTTGTTAAACTGTTTCTAAGATGCATTTCAGCCTTCAATACAGCCCCAGATAAGATGTTTCTGAGCTGCCTTTCACCCAGTGGCTTAACCAGAAATCAAAAGTATATGGTGTCCAAAATGGTCAATTTGCGTAACTTTTTAAGTAAATTGAGTGTTCAATTTTGACAGTTTCCCTTTATCTAGCGTGTTAAAGTTTCTTTAAACAGGGTGTCTTAAGGACGGGTGGATACCCTTCTGCTTAAGCCCTTGCTTTCACCCTTCAATATACCTCTTGTTAAATAGTTTCTGAGCTGCCTTTTAACCTACCAAACATATTATTGGCAGATTTTTAGGGGACTGGAGATGGGTGATTTTGACAAGGTTCCTTTGTTATTACTAAATATCAACCAATATACTAGTATATAGTCGTTATGTTAGTGATCTGAAGTGAGTCATTAAAAGTGAGTCAAAGAGACAAACATTCTTATATGGCATTGCAGAGTAGCCGTTCATTGTAGTTTTGATCTGTATTCTTGTGATAATGAAGAGCAATCTTAGCTGATTGATTGATTGATTGGTGTTTTACGCCATGCTTAAGAGTATATCACTTATATGATGGTTTTGTATTCCAACAATAATTGACACTAGCATAGCCATGATGTAAAGCGTTTCCATAATGTTGGAAAGTCAGCTTTCCTCCAGTGCTAAGTAAAGATAGCATTGCTATAACATGTAATGATACACTCTCATTCAATCATCTCTTGCATGCATTCTCAAAGATATCACATTGGAAAATGGATGTCAACCGATTAAAACTCAAGGATATCATCTCATTTTCTAGATCACACTGAGTTACACATCATGGCAAGTGTATTTCTAGCCCACTTCAAACTCACCTCAGGATAAAATATCAAATTTCTCAGAAATAACAGGTGAAATCACGAATATGTCTTCTTCATTAATTCTTCATACATGTCAGCCCCATAATTTATTTTCAAAATTTCCCCACAAGACATATGGATTTCACTCGAATTATGGCCATATGACTTTCCGGGTTTGTTTAACTTACAGTTTGCCAAATAAAAAACATATTCTTCTCAGATATCACAAGTTCTGGCCTAAATACCAACTATCCTTCTCTTCAAACAAACTGCTCTTAGCCAGAGGGCAAAAACTTAGCACTCCAATAAAAGATACATGTGACTCCCATTACCATACGTCCATGTGTATCTTTCATTGGAGTTGTAACTTGTAAGTTTACTCTACTTCAATTGTGAGAATCGCCAGTGGAAATAGTGCTACGTGCCTGTGTCTGGAAGGTTTTCTATCCATGACCTAGAATGTGTGGCCATTAATCTGGGAGCTGTTCCACTTTTGGCCTTGTCCTGATGTTCTGCCTTACAATACCCTTAGGCTCAATACTGTACCATTATTATATCAAGAACATGCTATTATTTGGTTAGAGAAAATTGTCCCGTGGACTGTAATTGTGATAATCGACTCCAGGGAAAGTCTTGAACGGCTATTCGGGTCTCCTGTGATCCATCCAGGCACCCCTGTTTTACAGCAGCCATATGGAGGTCTGGAAACATTTATACATTGTTAACAGATTTGTCAAATGATTTTGTGAGAAGCTTGAAAATTCCTTGCTGTAACACAAATATTATCCATGATGAAATTAATTGCATTTCTAATCTACACAGAGATATCAAAACTTTTACCATTAAACGGTCTGATAGAAGTCATTTGACAAATAGTTCTTAATAGATTATTGATTACAATGGCTTTATTGGGGTCAAAATATCCTGCAGAATCAAACACATTTGATAAAAAGGCCACAGTTTTGACTTTACAGGAAGTGTTCCATTATACAAGTCTTCCTTAAACACAAATGTATTTTGTGACTTAAGAGAACTTAAAAAAGTACAAATATTTTTGTCCTTAAAATTGTTGATTAAGTTTAGGGCTGAGGGTTAAGGACAGTATGTTTCAACCACAGTAATACTCTCTCTTTACTTAGCAGCCCTCTGGTTAAGGACAGTATGCTTCAACCACAGTAATACTCTCTCTTTACTTAGCAGCCCTCTGGTTAAGGACAGTATGTTTCAACCACAGTAATACTCTATCTTTACTTAGCAGCCCTCTGGTTAAGGACAGTATGTTTCAACCACAGTAATACTCTCTCTTTACTTAGCAGCCCTCTTGTTAAGGACAGTATATTTCAAGCACAGTAATACTCTCTCTTTACTTAGCAGCCCTCTGGTTAAGGACAGTATGTTTCAACCACAGTAAAACTCTCTCTTTCCTTAGCAGCCTTCTGGTTAAGGACAGTATATTTCAAGCACAGTAATACTCTCTCTTTACTTCAAAGCCATCTGGTTGAGGACAGTATGTGTCAAGCACAGCCATGCTCTCTTTACTTGGCAGCCTTCTGGTTAAGGACAGTATATTTCAAGCACAGTAATACTCTCTCTTTACTTAATAGCCCTCTGGTTGAGGACAGTATGTTTCAACCACAGTAATACCCTCTCTTTACTTAGCAGTCCTTTTGTTAAGGACAGTATGTTTAAAGCACAGCCATGCTCTTTTTACTTAGCAGCCCTCTGGTTAAGGACAGTACATATTTCAACCACAGTTATACTCTCTCTTTACTTAGCAGCCCTCTGGTTAAGGGTAGTATGTTTCAACTACAGTAATACTCTCTCTTTATATAGCAGCCCTCTGGTTAAGGACAGTATGTTTCAAGAAAAGCCATGCTCTCTTTACTTAGCAGCCCTCTGGTTAAGGACAGTATGTTTCAACCACAGTAATACTCTCTCTTTACTTAGCAACCCTCTAGATAAGGACAGTATGTTTCAAGCACAGCCATGCTCTCTTTACTTAGCAGCCCTCTAGTTAAGGACAGTATGTTTTAACCACAGTTATACTCTCTCTTTACTTAGCAGCCCTCTGGTTAAGGACAGTATGTTTTAACCACAGTTATACTCTCTCTTTACTTAGCAGCCCTCTTGTTAAGGACAGTATGTTTCAACCACAGTAATACTCTATCTTTACTTAACAGCCCTCTGGTTAAGGACAGTATGTTTCAACCACAGTTATACTCTCTCTTTACTTAGTAGCCCTCTGGTTAAGGCAGTATGTTTCAAACACAGTCATATTCTTTCTTTACTTAGCAACCCTCTAGATAAGGACAGTATATTTCAAGCACAGTAATACACTCTCTCTTTACTTAATAGCCCTCTGGTTAAGGACAGTATGTTTCAACCAGTTATACTCTCTCTTTACTTAACAGCCCTCTGGCTTAGGACAGTATGTTTCAAACACAGTCATATTCTCTTTACTTAGCAGCCCCCTGGTTAAAGAAAGCATGTTTCAAACACAGTCATACTCTCTTTACTTAGCAGCCCTCTGGTTAAGGACAGTATGTTTCCAACACAGGCATACTCTCTTTACTTAGCAGTCCTCTGGTTAAGGACAGTATGTTTCCAACACAGGTATACTCTCTTTACTTAGCAACCCTCTGGTTAAGGCAATATGTTTCAAACAGTCATACTCTCTTTACTTAGCAGCCCTCTGGTTAAGGACAGTAGGTTTCCAACACAGGCATACTCTCTTTACTTAGCAGTCCTCTGGTTAAGGACAGTATGTTTCAAGCACAGCCATGCTTTCTTTACTTCAGCCCTCTGGTTAAGGACAATATGTTTCAAGCACAGCCATGCTTTCTTTACTTCAGTCCTCTGGTTAAGGACAATATGTTTCAAGCACAGCCATGCTCTCTTTACTTCAGCCCTCTAGATAAGGACAGTATGTTTCAAGCACAGCCATGCTCTCTTTACTTAGCACCCCTCTGGTTAAGGACAGTATGTTTCAAGCACAGCCATGCTCTCTTTACTTCAGCCCTCTAGTTAAGGACAGTATGTTTCAAGCACAGCCATGCTCTCTTTACTTAGCAGCCCTCTGGTTAAGGCAGTATGTTTCAAACACAGTCATATTCTCTTTACTTAGCAGCCCCCTGGTTAACGAGAGCATATTTCAAACACAGCAATACTCTCTCTTTACTAAGCAGCCCTCTAGTTAAGGACAGTATGTTTCAAGCACAGCCATGCTCTCTTTACTTCAGCCCTCTGGTTAAGGACAGTATGTTTTAACCACAGCCATGCTCTCTTTACTTAGCAGCCCTCTGGTTAAGGCAGTATGTTTCAAACAAAGTCATATTCTCTTTACTTAGCAGCCCCCTGGTTAACGAGAGCATATTTCAAACACAGTAATACTCTCTCTTTACTTAGCCCTCTAGTTAAGGACAGTATGTTCCAAGCACAGCCATGCTCTCTTTACTTAGCAGCCCTCTGGTTAAGGCAGTATGTTTCAAACACAGTCATATTCTCTTT
>JAQQZZ010043639.1:0-10315 GCA_030265115.1 Mopalia vespertina | reverse complement strand
CCGTTAATTAGTTAATTTAAAAAGCGGAACTGACGTCATTGTTCGAAAACACGGTAGTTATATCATCTAGTCGTGGCCGTCCCGTATTGCCTGCACTGGTGGATCCTTCATGTAAGCCGAAAGTGAGGATTCCGTCCCCAAGCGAAACAACAACAACAAACAACCGTTTGTACATATCAACCTGGTACTAAAAACAGGATTTTTTTTTTCTAAAACCCCATGTCAGCTAAAAACATGCTAAACTTATGTGTTACTCAAAGAGCTATTTTTGATATGTATATAATACAACAGATTAACATTGCGCTTGGATGACCAAGCTTACAAGTGTACACGTCGTGTTGTTATAGATGCCTTCCAATGCATCCATAAGCAAACGGACACACTGGTGACCGACTGTGTTTTCGAACAATGACGTCAGTCCTGTCTGTTAAATTAACTAATTAAAGGCTACGCTTACTCGAATGCAAATGCAAAAGAGATGCTCGTCTTTGAAAATATGCAATAAAAATAATAAGTTTAGGTCGAAAAACAGTTGTCTTTCCCTTTAAGTCAATGGACTAGTAAACAGTACACAGTTGATCTCATTATTTTGTCTCTGTTGATTTATTCCATTTATGTGATAGATTAAACTGTATAATAGCATTCCTTTCTATTGCGAGTCCCTAGGCTGTCGCTCAGTCGATAGAGTGTAAGCCCTGTTGGCTTAAAGCCGGGGATTCGATCCCAGGAGGATGCTTGCAAATTGATCGTTATTCCATAATGTAAGAATTAACGTCAATTCTCAGTTCTGCGTTAGAGTAAACACTACACCGAACTCTAACCCTGATGGACTTGAAAATTACTCTTACCTTATACCTACTAACTCTGGACTTAAAACTAACCTAACCTAAATCTTAAATAAGCTCATAGCTTACACGATGGTCTTACCAAATATGCCTTTCTCCACATTTCTAAAAAATATATAATATATCCACATGTAATCCACGCCCTACCTAATTTATTGGTTTTCAGATTTCTGGTTTCCAATAAATCCACTGAAAACCCAGGATGAGTGCTGAAGGTGGGGGCTCCCTAAAGGGTCAGTTTGACAAATATTGTCGGTTTGGAAACCCAACAAAAACTACCATGACAACATCAGCCTGCAATAAGATGTTACGAGAGGCTAAGGTTACATCCGGTCCGGGGTCAAAATATTCCAGCGCAGACGTCGACATCGCCTTTAGTAAAGTCAAACAAAAGACTCAAAAGTAAGTGTCATTACTGCTGTTCCAATATTTTTTAGACACCTTCATTTGGTTAAAACGTCAATAATTGGCCTTGGGGTTTACTGTACGTTTTACTGTCCGTTCGTCCGACTGTACGCTCGAGAACGAATAACTCTGAAACCCAAATTGGTAAATTAATGTGTGGGTTTTATTGGTTAACAGGATATCTAAATAACATAACCAAATAGTATTACTAAATGTTTACTGAACATATACTTTAACTGAATCATTAACTATATCGCAATATAGCGTCATCGGAATGCAATTAACAGAGTTATCTCCCTTTTTTAAATTATTGTATGCACCTTATTGCTTTAAACCGAATTGTTGTTTATTGACCAAATGAAGATATTTTCTTTATTAAATAGAATTGTTGCAGTTTGCCAAATTTTAAAGTATTCGTAGTGTAATTCCTTCCATAATTTCCCTTCAGTTTTTTGGCGTAATAATAACCTTCTGGTTAAAGCTGGCTGTAAACAATATAGAAGTATTATATCTTAGTGTTAATTCACTTTGAAAACAGCTTGATAAATCCAGCTTTTGTTACTCTGGTAACTTGCTGCAGTGTGCATTTAGGTTTTCTGGGTCACACAGGGCTCAGTATTTAGCACGAAATTTCGTCAACTTTTGACTGGCCTTTTTCAATTTCTTTTCCCTGTTTATGTGTTTAAGAGTATATATTTTTGCCACAAAAAGCCGAACGAGTTAACAAATTCCTTGGCATTACAGCTCAAATACTGGAATTGTTTTTCGTATTTTGAATTAATATTGTTTATACGATAATGCCTAATTCTTGGTTGTCTTTGCTGTTTAACTGACACATATAACAGATACAATGCTGGATGGCCATCCAAACTTTTACATCAGAAGGCGAAGATTCTTTTCGTGTGTTTACTCGGTATTTTTGTCAGCTGTGTCTATCATATATTTAAATATCTTATATACTGTTTGTTCAACTCCCACTTCTATATTTACGTTGCAGAGAAATTAATTTTGATGAATTCAAAAAGTTATTGGATGAGTTATCAAAGAAAAAAGGAGGACAGACAACGGATGAGATCTCAAATAAAATTACAAAAGTGGCTGGCCCATCTACACAAGGGACAACGGTAAGTCATTTGTCTAGATTATCAATTCTGTGCTTACAGTCTGCCTTTTTTCTGCAAGAAGACATTATTCCAAGCGAAAAACATATCTTTGGTTACATATATATACGATACTGCACAATCATTTATCTCGTGATTCTTGTGGTTGCTTTGCCGATTTTACTGAAGCTCAGTGCTTAATAACCCGCAGTGATTATAGGGAATGTAAGCACTCATCTACCCTACTCATACCAGACAAAGGAATATTACTGCGTTTAAATGTGATTTAATAGCGCTACATATTTAAAAGTTATATTTAGGGCAACATTATCAAAACACCTCACATTTTATGTTTGTGCTGGTGTCAATTATTATTGGACTACACCGCCGTCATATAAGTGAAATACCCTTAAGCACGGCGTGAAACACCAATCAATCAATCAATCAATCAATCAATTATATTTAAGCTACGAAACACATTTGGAATAATTGTTCACATTGTTTTTATGAATCCGCGAAATCTTTTGATACAAGCTTTCTAACGGTTAAAGTTACATATTTTTGCGAATCCACCCCGAAGGCATCCGTTACGCGTAGCATGAACAGAAGAACTGAGGGGTTCTCTGACTTCCGGCTTGTCTGTGTTTATGTCGTATCGTATAAACCATCTTTCTCTTGCGAGGCGTCCATTGATATCAGTAGTTCTTTGTTCAATATAAAGATCACCTGTCAGCTGCATACTTAGGTTTTAACCCTCTTCTAAACATCTTACAACTATTTTGGCAGAGAAAATAGAAAAGCGTAGTGTATTACATTATTTGTGTCTGCTGACTCACTCCACAGATGTCCGAACACATCGTCTTGGAAGATTCCTCCCTATCACTTACCAAACGGAAGTAGTGTCAATGTATATATAAACATTCCTTAAGGCAAACGTTTTCTGGAATGTTTATTGTTTGAATTTACAAACTGGGCGTTGTCGTTATTTTTCATCAAACGCATACGGTTTTGGCGAGAGATATAAGTGTATTATCATGTTGGACAAAAACCTCGCGAGATCAAGATCCGATTGAAACTGTTTACAGGAGCAAGAAAATTCAAAACGTTTTAGCACAACTGCTAAAGGTCCTTTAACTGTTTGATAGTGCTAGAGTATTTAATTTCGCTTAAATGATTAACTGGAATTCTTGATCATTTATTTCCAACCAGAAAAGATATTGCGGTCTTTCTGAGATTAAGCGACAGTTTTTTCAGTCTAAAGATAAAAATGAATACACCCGCTCGGAAAACACTTATAATATATCTAAATGTTATGCTTCCAGTCTGACACTTAGGCGTAATTTCAACATTCGCCATCCGTACTTAACTGATCTTTACGTATTTCATTTCGATGGTCGAAACGAACAATGGCCGTTAGAATCAAGATATATGTGCTTCGAAGTGAAGACAATTGTTCACCAATGTTAGACTCGGATTTGTACATGAGTGTCTATTTTACAAATTTTGCAATACTGTCTATAGCCATTCAATAATTACTGAGACCGTTTAAAGCGAGGTAGGGGTCCTTGTGAAAAACATTGTTCAGAGATAGAGATACTTCACTCTATATTAATGCTTCACAAAGTACTTCAACACTATAAACTCATTCATATCTAACTGAAATTCCACAAACATTTCGTACATTGTAGAAAGAAGGTAAGACTATGTTTGTGTTTCTACAGCCAAACAGCATATGAACATCAACAACCTACTCAAATCCATTGATTGCAAATGAAATGAATTCCATGCACATTGAAGAGTCAATATTGTACTATGTTTTCGTTACATATCGAAGGAGACTGACGCTCAGACGAACGATCTGTTATATACGTTTCTACAATGACAAGGAGTATCTTGCATTTTACATAAATTATCTTATGCTTCGTAACTCGCTTTGTTTGGTTTATATTTTGCGTTGTAGTATACTAAACTGTAAAGACACGAGCTTTTCTTTATGTTTAGAACCGGACTATCAATATCGAATTACAGAAAGCTGGATCTTGCTGTAACATATTGTTGTATTGCTATTATATTTATACTGTTCTTTGAAGCCGCGCACATGTGTTCGAAAGGGAGTGCCCATTTCAGATAATTGGAAGTTGAAGCTGAAGGAATATTCATTGTCTTAAGTTACTTTTAAAGTTTTATTTAACCTGCAAATGTTTTACTTCCTTTACTTAAGAGGAATATGTACGATAGTTTTCGGTTCTGAAACTGGACCATTTAGCGAACTACATTTGCAGAGATGATAATGGTGGTATAGGTTACTATGGTTATTATAAACAGCGCACATCAGCTGTCCAATATGAATGGTGGTATAGAAGTATAACCACGTGGACATTCCACTTGGGATGAAGCGTCGGTAAGAACATACTACTCCCAGTGTGAAATAAGCTGGCCATGCCGAATGGTTTTACAAACAGCGTGTTGCTACTGGTCGTACATGCATGTCTGGTATTAGGGTGCCTATTTATATATGGGTGTGTTAGTGTTGCTTGATAATCCATCCATCCATTCATCCGTCCGTCCGTCCAGCCAGCCAGCCATATTTAGTGGCCGTGGTTTAGAGGCTAGCGTGTCTGCTTTAAACTAGTCCTACTTCGATGTAACGTCCACGGGATCGAGTCCGCCTTTTGACCATCAAGTGTATGAACGAGTCACACGATGTGGCTCCGGCAATCGCGGGGGTGGTTTTTACCAGGTTTCCTCCCGGTTTTTCACCGTAGTTCAAAAAGGGACAGTGCGAAGTTGATAAGCTGACGTCATATAAGTGAAATGCACTAGAGTCCGCCGTTAACCCCTAATCAAACAAACAAGCCATAATTACAGTTATATAAAATTGCCCCTGCTGTCAACACCGACATTACATCTGGTTTGTTCTCCGTTATGTTGACTTTGGAACCAATAAACCCTGATTATTACATGTGGAAACTTCTGAGATCTGCTTAGATATACCATCGAACAATCTGGCAATAAATGTATTCGATATAGCTGATTCATGAACGCTGTAGTGATCAATAATGTTCGTCAAGAAGGATATTAACGGCTTAGATTGTTCAAATCGTAACCTATATATCTACAGGTGATAGTTCCTATGTAAAAAAAAAAACACAAAATGGCTTGTAAAGCTGGCATATCTTTGCCAACAAGTCAGTGGGCCTAGACAACTTTTTAGCTGTACTGTTTGTACATTTCTGTTGTTGTCATAGTACATAGATTGTTATTAACCTGATCTATCAAGCTCTTCACAGTGTTAGTTTCTGTAATGTGGACTACAAGATGCTTTGAGTATATACATAGCAAACATGGTCTGGAAGAAAAGGAAATTATTAGATTATCTATGATCACCCTAAACGACTACTATAACGTATTTTCACCAGTTTTTATTTAATCGACATACACGTGGCAGTGTTATTTATTTTTTCGAAATACATGTAAAGCATATATATTTATTGCGGAGAAAGAAAATTGTAATTAATTTTTTAATTAAAGTTTTTTTCATCTTTCCAGAAAGTTGCCCGTAAAGATGTCGTAGACCATTTAACAGATACCACAAAATACACAGGGTCTCATAAAGAAAGGTTTGACGATAGCGGCAAGGGAAAAGGGATTGACGGTAGAAAGGACCGGCCCGAGCAGTCTGGCTATGTGACTGGATACAAAGAGAAAGGCAGTTATGACAAGAAAGGCGAAGAACCTCAAGACGAATAGAGGAGTTACTACATAAGGAACAGACACCCAAGCAACTCGTTTATTTTTACTCCAAGCATGCTGCTCCGTATTGTTATTTGGACAGCCAAGTATATTGGAGCAGGGGTCATAAGAAACCCCCAAACAAACCCACTTGAAACCAAATGACGTTACCATGTATTCAAGCTACTAACCTCATTTGGGGTCAGTTTGGTGTTCAGGGGAGCAGTAATAAATAGTACAAATAGCCTTGGGTGAGGTGTGAACTGATACCTTTCTCTACGTAGATTTATGGTAGATATATAGTGGTCGTTGTTATCTCATAATTATATACTTAGATATCACAGAATGGTTATTATACAAGTCACTCTCAAATTTATACTTCAAGTTTCAAAAGTGCTGCCAATCGCACTTGGTAAGTGTTCGTGCTTTCAGAGGCAACTTTCATAGATTATCGACGATTTACATTTTAATATCGCAAGACAATTAAAACAAAATAAACGTTTTATATCAGATATATTCATGTATCCAGAGTTACTTTTCAAAAAGTTGTTATCTACTATATTCACGGTTTATTAAAACAACTCTGTAATAACTTGAGGATTGGTCATTTAATAATTCACCCTGTCGGTCTCCATTGCCGCCATGGTGGATTATTACCTTACTGGATGATTTGGTCCAGGTCTGGATTATTACCTTACTGGATGATTTGGTCCAGGTCTGGATTACATTCGTGTCAAGCTGTAATAATACTTGAAAGCTTTTAATCGGACTCACCTATAACATATATGGAAATTGTAAAATTCTTATGCTACTAACAAAGACCGATGAAAATGCCTATAACGATTTTACGTAAAATAAATTTGTACCTGACTCAATCCAAAACCAATACAACAGTCACCTCCAAACGTTCATTAACATGTACTTGTATATACAAAAGTATCAACATTCTACTTCCGGTGGAGAAATGCAAACTCGTTACTCTCTTTATGTTTAACAAATATAAAAATTATTTATACAACTTTACTTTAACTCTGTTAGTTGTATTCTAAAGGTGTTTCGTTGGGGAATGTTAGTACCCCTTTGTATAGAGTTTTATTTAAATATTTTCCAATGTTAAGTTTAACAATTGTACCGTTTTATATAAAGCAAACAAATAACGTTAAAAACCTCTGTTCGGTTTACAGAATAATTTAAGATCATTATACATATGAAAATATTCTAACTGCCAGGATATGTTGAAGCAGTGTTTCTCAAAGTGTCAAACTGTTAATGTACTATGTAACTATAGATAATAGCCTAACAAAAGAACTTCTTCCAACGAGCTAATCAATCTACGCCAGAGTTGTCGACCCTTGCTCGGCCTTCAACAAGTCCCAAGTTCGAAACATTAGTCACGTAGTAGGAGAATTGATAATTCTTTGGTCTCGAAAAACGACCACGTGGCCGTTTAGACGGAACTCGTACCAATGACGTCATCGTGTATCATTGTGCGACTGAGATATATACTTTTCCCATGATTCCACGCGTAGCGTTATTCCAATACGTTCTTCTACTCGTCCTTCTATATTTTTGTATTTTTGATACTCCATTTTACAACATTTCCTTCTTTTAATTTTTGCTTTCCTTTGAACCTGAACTCATTCCATACAGCTATATATGTTTTTGGTACATATGACTGCTGACGAACACAACAAATGGCTATGCCTATTATTACAATGTTGTTATTAATAGCTTTTTGTTCGTTTGTCGGAATCTCGTATAGAAACTTGTATCTTCAAGCTATTGTAAAACAAAATTACGTATTTTATCAACGGTTGCTCGAAGGCCTGGCTGTAACGAATACTCAATGTAACAGATGAGATACACACATTATACTATTTTGTGTGAGTAAATATTTGTTTAATAGTAACGTTATTTTCGTGTGTGCTTATAAAGCTTTATTGTTGGTGTTGTGGTGCGATTAACGTGCTGACAGCCAGAGTGTATTCCTAGAATCTAGAAAATCAACTGCTAATTTGTGTGTGTTCTTGCTGCTTGTTCTTTTTAATTAACTTAGAAGAATCCATAGATATTTTGTAAAATCAATAGATAAATGTTGGCAGTAGAACAGACGAACAGGTGCATTTACCTGGCAGCTTGGTCAGGTTAATAACCAATCCCATGTATTGCAGCATATAGCCTAGTGTGCGTTTATGGTCATGTAACGGTAGATAAATCTTTCTCGTAATATTTATTGTCAAAGCATCATATTTATATCAATCACTGGCTAAGTTTTATAAGAGCTCTGGCTTCTTGCCAAAGTACATTTTTCTTCTCTTTATTGGATCTACGTGCATTGCCAAAAGCCCTGGGGTAACCCTTATAAATTTGCTAATACTTTTATACAATATGGACTTGTTTGTCTTATTTTTCTCTTAAGCTGATTAAGTTATTATTTACTACTTAAACCATCTTATTTGCGATATAAAAAAAAGTAATTGATATGTACAATTGAAAATAGAGGCACCCATTGTAGCCGTAACCAATGTAATAAGATGCGTATTATCGCTAGCATGCTATTAAGCCTCGTCACGTGAACTACAGTGCTGTGTTGAATGACCACATGTTGTTACATACTGTTATGTTGCTTGTCATTTTACCCCACCTAGCATTTTGACAGTTTTTCGTCTTTTATCTTTTCAGTTTGTGTGCGTGTTGGGTTTTTTTTTCGGTTTTTTTTCTTTTTTTGATACACCGTTCTATAAATGCAGATTGATGAAAAGTGTTAAAATGTTTGCTTATCTTCGAAATTAATCAATAACACAGAATAAGTCATCGTCATAATATTGTGCAGCCTTCGGGGCCAGCCTTGTTGAGTTCGTCTCATATCTTAAAACACACTTACTTGCATTACAATCGAATGTACAAAATTGCAGCAATAAACTGGCAATCTTTACAATGTCAACTGAAACATATTCTGATTTGATGATCGGCTGATAATCTGTGTAAAACTTTAATAGCAGTTTACCTATGGGCCTTCACATCCTATAGATTCTGGCCGTCCATGTTTAACCCATCTTCCTTAGACAAGGCTCGTATCCCCACAAGACCGAGCATAGAGTTTCACGTGGGTACTCACCTCGAGAAAATAGTGTAAACCAGGCAGCAAACACATAAAGGCTACGAATCTTTCTCTGTCACTACGAGAAGCACCGGAACAGCTAGGTTCGTTTTACAAAGCGATCTTAGCTTACATTGAACGTAACTGCCATGGCAACACTATGGCTACAATACTGGTCGTCATAGTAATTACGTTTAACGTTAGCTAAGATCATTTCGTGAAACGGGCCCCAGAACGTATCTATGTGGAACAAAAGAAGAAAATTATGTATTTACTGTTAATGTCTATATTTGGCGGGTTATCTCCCGTGTAACATCTCTAAGCTGTAAAAGGGCTGACAGTAAACTCATTCGTTCATTAACTTTATCGTGGAAACAGTCCATTCATATAATAATCTTCATATATAACTGTACGTACATCTTAGCAATATCTTTGGACAAATTTAGAACTACTTCAGGAATATTACAATACTGTATTTACGATTGCCTTTACATGAGCTACTCTAACCTAGATCTATATTTATATTACATATATAAGATTTTCTTTGTTCTTAATTGTTATATAGATTTTTATTTTTTGTATACTTCCTTATTTTTTTGTTGACAATAAATTACCCCTAGAAATAATACAATTTGTTCGATTTCTTGATTAGACATTAGATTGTTTTTACCCCTCGGCCAATTTTGGCCTAGGGGTATTGTCGTCATCATGTACGTCCGTACGTCCGTACATCCGTCCGTTACCGCGATGTCTCCGAAACGAAATCATGTAGGGCCACCAAATTTGGATATGTTATGTATCTAGTGAACTGTGGGAAGCTTATCGAAATTGGGCATGCTCGTCACAGAATTTATGGAGCTATGCCCCTTTTTCAACTTTTACCTATATTATGATATCTCTGAAACAAACTGCTCGTCAAATGATTTACGGAGTTGCGCCCCTTTATCAGGTTTCTGTCGTTTCCGTCTGTTCGTCCGTCCATCCATTAACGTGATCTCCGAAACAAAATCAAGTAGGGCCACCCAATTTGGATATATTATGTATCTAGTGAATTGTGAAAGCCTATCAAAATTGAGCATGCTCGTCAAAGAATTTATAGAGTTATGCCCCTTTTTTAACTTCTTTTTATACCA
>JAQQZZ010043628.1:0-10315 GCA_030265115.1 Mopalia vespertina | reverse complement strand
AATTCTATGCTTTATGTAGTGAGAGATTTGCAGTCTGTACATGGGATATAATGCTATGCTTTATGGAGTGAGAAATTAGCACTCTGTACATCGGATATAATGCTATGCTTTATTGGGTGAGAGATTTGCAGTCTGTACATGGGAAATAATTCTATGCTTTATGTAGTGAGAGATTTGCAGTCTGTACATGGGAAATAATTCTATACTTTATGAAGTGAGAGATTGGTAGTCTGTACATGGGAAATAATTCTATACTTTATGGAGTGAGAGATTGGTAGTCTGTACATGGGATATAATTCTATGCTTTATGGAGTGAGAGATTGACAGTCTGTACATGGGATATAATTGTACGCTTTATGGAGTGAGAGATTTGCAGTCTGTACATGGGGTATAATTCTATGCTTTATGGTGTGAGAGATTTGCAGTCTGTACATGGGATATAATTCTATGCTTTATGGAGTGAGAGATTGGCAGTCTGTACATGGGATATAATTCTATGCTTTATGGAATGAGATTGGCAGTCTGTACATGGGATATAATTCTATGCTTTATGTAGTGAGAGACTGACAGTTTGTACATGGGATATAATTCTATGCTTTATGTAGTGAGAGATTTGCAGTCTGTACATGGGATATAATGCTATGCTTTATGGAGTGAGAAATTTGCACTCTGTACATCGGATATAATGCTATGCTTTATGGAGTGAGAGATTTGCAGTCTGTACATGGGAAATAATTCCATGCTTTATGGAGCGAGAGATTTGCAGTCTGTACATGGGAAATAATTCTATACTTTATGAAGTGAGAGATTGGTAGTCTGTACATGGGATATAATTCTATGCTTTATGGAGTGAGAGATTTGTATTCTGTACATGGGAAATAATTCTATGCTTTATGGAGTGAGAGATTGGTAGTCTGTACATGGGATATAATTCTACGCTTTATGGAGTGAGAGATTTGCAGTCTGTACATGGGATATAATTCTATGCTTTATGTTGTGAGAGATTTGCAGTCTGTACATGGGATATAATGCTATTCTTTATGGTGTGAGAGATTTGCAGTCTGTACATGGGATATAATTCTATGCTTTATGGTGTGAGAGATTTGCAGTCTGTACATGGTTTATAATTCTATGCTTTATGGAGTGAGAGATTTGCAGTCTGTATATGGGGTATAATGCTATGCTTTATGGTGTGAGAGATTTGCAGTCTGTACATGGAAAATAATTCTATGCTTAATGGAGTGAGAGATTTGCAGTCTGTACATGGGATATAATTCTATGCTTTATGTAGGGAGAGATTGACAGTCTGTACATGGGATATAATGCTATGCTTTATGGAGTGAGAGACTGACATTTTGTACATGGGATATGATTCTATGCTTCATGTAGTGAGAGATTTGCAGTCTGTACATGTGATATAATTCTATGCTTTATGGAGTGAGAGAATGGCAGTCTGTACATGGGATATAATTCTATGCTTTATGTAGTGAGAGATTGGCAGTCTGTACATGGGATATAATTCTATGCTTTATGTAGTGAGAGATTGGTAGTCTGTACATGGGATATAATGCTATGCTTTATGTAGTGAGAAATTGGTAGTCTGTACATATGATATAATTCTATGCTTTATGGAGTGAGAGATTGGCAGTCTGTACATGGGATATAATTTTATGCTTTATGGAGTGAGAGATTTACAACCTGTTCAGGGGAGATAATTCTATGCTTTATGTAGTGAGAGATTGGCAGTCTGTACATGGGATATAATTCTATGCTTTATGGAATGAGAGATTTGCAGTCTGTACATGGGATATAATTCTATGCTTTATGGAGTGAGAGATTGGTAGTCTGTACATGGGATATAATGTTATGCTTTATGGTGTGAGAGATTGGCGGTCTTTACATGGGAAATAATTCTATGCTTTATGGAGTCTGGCAGTCTGTACATGTGATATAATTCTATGCTTTATGTAGTGAGAGATTGGCAGTCTGTACATTGGAAATAATGTTATGCTTTATGGTGTGAGAGATTGGCGGTCTTTACATGGGAAATAATTCTATGCTTTAAGGTGTTAGAGATTGGCAGTGTGTACATGAGAGATAATTAAATGCTTTATGGAATGATAGATTGATAATCTTTGCAGGGGAGATAATCCTATGTTTTATGTAGTGGAGACTGCTAATCTGTGTAGGGGAGAAAATACTGTATTTATGTAGTGAGAGATAGGTTATCTGTGGAGAGGAGATACTTCTAGTTTGTATGTAGTGAGAGACAATCTGTGCAGAGTATGACTAAGCATGAAAGATAAAACATTTAGCCAGAGGGCGCCAAAAAAGATCTGTATTTTTCTCTCTTTACAATTCTGTGATATTTGAGCAATTTTGTTTAACCAGACTAGTTATTATCATGCACTTATCAATAATAAGCTACTTAATTATACAAGTAAGAAAATATTTTATTGTTAAATGATTAGATGTCATTGATGTATTATCAATGATTGGTGGGGCTGTGCAATACATGTAACACTATCATTATATAATTGTGTCTGTACATGTCATTCCTCGTTTTGATTGGCTGTCAATTTATCGTAAAGCTCATTGAAATGATTTGACAAAAGAATTTTAATCATAGGCTCAACTTAAAAAAAAAATAAAAAAGATTTATCAGACAGTTATAATTATTTTTTCTGTTAAATAATACACTTTTTAAAACTATAAATATTTTGACTTTTCTGTTTTGCTGTTGAAGCATATAATGTTAAAAGACAAATTATAATTTTTTGTGCAAAGTGTGCTATAATTGAACAACTGTATGATAATAGTCAATAGTGTTTCCTTTTTTATGAAATCCAGAACGCGTGAAATGATTGATTAGCAGAGCTCATCAGGTAAACTGTAAAGTAATCTGATTAACATATTTGCTCATTTTCTTTTTCTTTTAATTCATTTATTTACTGTTTTAGTTGTTATTGTTGAAACATTGACTTGTTCATTTTGATGAAATCCATTTCATTTTGTTTGTAACAATTTAATGCTATGTTTTTATTTTTTGGGTAACCTACATGTCATTATGAGAAAATAAATGCTATCTGACTTGATTAATTTACAAAACACCAACGTTAAACTAAAAAATATATTAAAGATACGATAAACTTAAAGTAATAAAAGTATTATAGAATTATTTTTGAAGATTTCATATCTAGAATGTGTTCTAATGAATGCCATAATATGCGGTGGTTTATACCGCTTCTTGATGTAAAAATTGTATGCCCAGATATATGAAGTTTAAATTGTACTTCCAGATACAAAAAAAAAATGTATTTGGGTCTGGTGACAGATATGTTCTACACATCATGTTTCTTTTATTGTAAATCATTTCTACATTCATATTAACTTTGTAGTCCAGTATTTAAACACCAACAGGTGTAATCATGCAGAAATCTGCTATTAAAATATGTCCAAACTAATTGTAAACAATATTGATTTATTTGTAAACGGTCAATGCTAGCTAGACCCATGAAATCGACATGTATGCAGCAAAATCATTTTTAATAAACTGATTGCCAATTTTTTTTTTAAGATCTTTTTTTATATCTATGCAACAAAATATTTTATGCTGAACTTGCAGCCAAGGTTGGTTGGTTATATGTTTAGACTATGAATTCATAACACTATATATGTAGAGTTTCAATCGGGTTTTCTTTAGCAGGCTTTTTGTTTTATTTGGTTTGACGTTGTAATCCATGACAGTATTGTCCTGTAAACTAGACTGTGTACAAATCAACATCTTTTTGTATCATTCTTGTAATGTTTTAACTAATATCATTTTATCTTGTTATGTAATGATCTTATTATAATGTTTGTTAGCTTTTTTTCGAGTTATTGTGAGTCTTTTTAGTCCATTTGATATCTGACATTTTGTTTGATTTATTTATAGCTCAATTTTAGAGTTTATTTATTTATTTTAGTCCAAACTTATGACACAGTTAGGCAGATGTTCTTATTTTAGAGTCTTTATTTCAGGTGTATTTATTTTGGTTGGTTTCTAACTTAAGTTTTTCTTCTATCCTATTTCTTGTAAAACAGGGAAGAAAGCAATGAAATAAAGTGAGTGTGAATATATAGTCTTTCCTTTTTTTGTTTAACCTTTTACATTGTGTTCTAATTGTTCCTTTGCTGCAGTAGTTTATTGGAGCTCCCTGTGTCCAAGTGCCCTCTGGTCTAAGGCAGGTAGTTGGTGAGACCTGGCTGTGTCCTGGTGCTCTATGATCTAAGGCATGTGGCTGGTGGGAGCTCCCTGTGTCCTGGTGCTCTCTGATCTAAGGCATGTGGCTGGTGGGAGCTCCCTGTGTCCTGGTGCTCTCTGGTCTAAGGCAGGTAGTTAGTGGGAGCTCCCTGTGTCCAGGTGCTCTCTGATGTAAGGCATGTGGCTGGTGGGACCTCCCTGTGTCCTGGTGCTATCTGATCTAAGGCAGGTAGTTTGTGGGAGCTCCCTGTGTCCTGATGCCCTCTGGTCTAAGGCAGGTAGTTTGTGGGAGCTCCCTGTCCTGGTGCCCTCTGGTCTAAGGCAGGTAGTTTGTGGGAGCTCCCTGTGTCCTGTGCTATCTGATCTACCATTGGGAAACAGGAGGCTGATTTGTTTGTAGCTGGTGTCTTTGAAAATATGTGAACCAATTTTCGATCTTTTGTAACTATCATGAAATTTTTAGATTAAAGTAAAAAAAAAACCTACTTTGTATGAAGAAAACACTGAGTACATGTGATACTTGATTCGTCTTCCGTCATACTGTCACTCCATTCAATTACCAACTTGTAATCTTTCACAGTCCGTAAATTGTGCTAGTTAGTTGGCGGCTCTTATAGACTAGTTTTTGTTTACTTTTTGTTTGTTTCATCGTTAAACATTAAGCCTATCAGAAACGAAACGTGTGAGCCATTCGGATATAAATTGTAAATCATTGTCTACTGTTTATTTCCTGTTAAATATGAACGTCTTCAAACCATTGGAGAAATATATCCAAATGTCTGTTACAATATTTGCTTTTATTGTAAACGAAAGATGCTTTAGATCTGCCGAATGAATAAATGCAAATGAATAATGAAAAACTGTAGTTGTTTCTTTTTTGATTACTGATTATCCAAATATCAGAAGTCTATCATAATGCTTGATAGAAATCTGGTGGAATTCAAAGACCTATATACTCAATATACTATAGATATAAAGTATTCACAATTTCTTTCATTGTACTCTCCTATGTTATCTGAATGAAGCTATTTGTGTATTTTTGCTACGCTCCATAACGACCCCAGCCGAACATGTTCATCTCAAAACAGGAAATAAAAATAAACATTGTGAAAAAAATAGAGAAAAAAAACCGTGAAAAATTCTGTTTCATAGACATACACAAGTTCACTGACAGTCTGCCTGAAACGCAGCGAGTTATGTCTCTGTACATAATCTGTTATTAACCAGCTGGTTTCCGGCTGTAGCGATATGTACATCTCGTGGGATACCAACCACAATGTTTGCGCATGGCCTGGGACCGACATGGACCGTTATCTCGGATCAAAATTGTACAAATCCAAGTCCCGTCGTGGACGCTAAACTTGATAAAGCCTGATTGAGACCATGGTTTATTATGTATATATTTCGTTATCCAGGCCAGGAGCCGGTTACATTGCCCCGGGAGATATCTGATACAAAACAGGCGATAGTATTAACTTGTAATACTGTGATATAAATATTAGCCTACTTCATAAAACATGTTGATTTCAAATTACCTATACTGAGTTTGAAGGCTCAAATTCGTTGAATTTTTTAAGAGCCCCTACATCGGAATTTTAAGTAGGGCTCAAATTTTTAATTAAGTAGACTTACCGGCTTACAGGTTTAATATCCCAATCAAATAAAGTCTGTATCCCTCTACTACGGTGGAAGAGAGAAAAATGGCAGGTTATCAACAGGATACCTGAACCATATTTCCGTATTTTTAACAAGCTAATGGGCGATTTGAAGTCTCAATTGGCATTTAAAATGTCTCCGGAATTTCAGTATATCAAATATTATAAGACAGTGCTAATTGAACCCATACCAGCCGGTAAGTGAAAAAACTTGAAATTACACAGGTATGTTGCACTCTAACTCTGTACCTCTATATAAAGTTAAATTGTATGACAGACTTTTAAAGATACAGAACTTTGCTTCTAATTTCAAATATATATTTAAAATAATGAAAAGAGTGGAGTATGGATATCATCACAAATCTAATAACTGTAGACCTCTGATATCACTCTTACCTCTGAATTCATTGTTATTTCCACCTAGATTTCGACTTTTACACACAGCAAGTTTTAAGTCTTGTATATCAGGTGAAAGGTAAGTAATTAACACTATTTGACAAGACACGGTTAGAAGTCAAAACCATGAATTCATGGTATGTTGTCGGGTACTATATTTGGTGCAAGTTCGACGCTGTACATGGTTGTTATCGTTTTCTTAATATCGGTTTTCGTTTTTACCAAAAACCGTTAGTGGTGAGGCGCTGATTGCTCAAGTTAGGTGCACGATTGGCTTTTTCACGCATTTTCTCGCGTTATTTGTCATGGCATTCGGCGAACGTGCTATCTTTAACGCCACGTGATGTTTTACCTAGAGTAAATGATAATTAAGCCAATCGTTCACCTTAATGGATTGCTGTCGCCTTTTGGTTTCCGTATGCTGTCAAGAAATGTTCATCCACACAGTGGACACGAACGTTTTTTTTTTTGTATTTTGTATAAGTTTATATTCTTTATTTCTATACTCGCACCGGAATAGATTTGAAATGAGTTGTCTGGCGGGTAGAAATGAATTTTGGGTGTACATGAATTTCGTGGTGTGTAGGCGTATGAATGGATTTCTTGGCCGGTGAAAATTTCGGAGTTGGTAAAATCAAAGCACATTTGCGACTAGGTTTGTTCCATCTATAGCTAGCAAAGCTTAACACATCGCAGAACGAGTTTATATAATAATGTAGAGACAACAGTTGTTCTGCGTGTGGCGCTAATGCCATTCTCTCACTTGATCAGTTATTATGGTGGTGAGCGTTAACCAACATTTTTTTCCACAAATACGCCTCATTTTCGAACTACGCTTTTCATATTTGCTCAATTAGATGTGATTCGAAACTACAATTAAAACCTAAAAAAACAATAGTAAAATTGTTAATTAAGTTTTTTCTTACTGAAAGTCTGTCACAAAGGACAACCGATGATAAATGCGTAAGCAAATATTTATAATCCTTCTCCATAGAGCACCTGTGGCATATCCGTTTGGTAAGATATAACATGGATTCTTAGTTCTGACTTTAATATCATTTATTCTAGGTAACACAGCACGTAACGTTAAAGATAACACGATGGCTGACTACCTGTACATGACAAGTAACACGAGAAAGTGCGTGAAGCCAATCGTGCACCTTATTCAATTTTACGTCATATCTAATGACGGACAAACGGAATATTAAAGAGCCAACAGAGACAGAGCTGGGATTTTATATAATAATGTTGCTGCACATATACATGTATATGTTTGTCCTTTGATTTGCTGTATAGGCAGTTATAGGCAGTTACAATTACCTGTGTCTGTGTTTGTTTTCTATTATCATAGACCAATACATTTTTTTTTATTATTAATTTAAAGGCTCACAGACGGCATTAGTAATTTGTTCTGTGCTCACTCTTAACTCTTTTGGTTATAATTCTAACCTTTACCTACTGATCAATAATTTCAAACAGCTATAAGGAATCTTATTCTTAATTAAATATAACTATTTGTATTTTTAGTCCAAGAAAAGCACTGTCTCCAACTGTGGTTCTTGACATCCAAACACAAATCACATGTAAATTGAAACCCCATTTGGGTACTGAATCAGACGGTAAGAAAATTGTATCGTGTCTAAATGTACTTCGTTGTGAACTTGTGGTGTCAGATCTAAGAGCGCTGGGAATACCAGCCACAACTCAGACAATTTTCAAATTACTTACACCAAAGGCGATTCCCCAAGTCGACTTTTCGTTGCCACGTTTAGACTAGATAATCTACGGTCTTCCTAGTCTCTGTGTGGAAGTGACTGTTCCAGCTGGCTTGACTGTTGGGATGTTAACCTCATGATTAAATCAATTATCGCCCTGTAATATTGTGATAGCTATAATATAGCTGGGAGAGTATTGTAACAAAACAATTATTGCCCTGTAATATTGTGATAACTATAATATAGCCGGGAGAGTATTGTAACAAATCAATTATCGCCCTGTAATATTGTGATGGGTATAATATAGCCGGGAGAGTATTGTAACAAATCAATTATCGCCCTCTAATAATGTGATAGGTATAATATAGCCGGGAGAGTATTGTAACAAAATAATTATTTTTGTGGTTTAGAAACCATGGTTTGGCAGTATTTGATCTGTTTTCGGCAATTAGTTTAATTTGCGGGCTGAGAAACCGTATCTGAGTTAACAGCAACAGCAGACCACTAATCACCGACCACGGACTCCTTTAAGATAATAACATGAACATTCAAGATAAAAGCTTAAACACCAAAGATAGTAAATTGAACATTCAAGACAATAGCATGGACATTTAAGATAACATTCTGAACATCCAAGATAATAACTTGAACATTAAAGATAATAATTTGAACCTCCGATATAGTAGCTTAGACATTCAGAGTAATAACTTGAACATTCACTGTAATAGCTTGAAATAACCAAGATAGCTACTTGAACATCCAAGATAATAACCTGACAATTTAGGATGACCACCGAATATTTAGGATAATAACTTGAACAGCCAAGATAGTAACTTTAAAATCCAAGATAATAAACGAATATTTAGGATAATAACTTGAGCAGCCAAGATTGTAACTTGATAAACGAATATTTAGTATAATAACTTGAGCAGCCAAGATTGTAACTTGAAGATCTAAGATAATAACCTAAACACTCAGGGTATTAACTGGAACATTCAGTATAATAACCGAATATTTAGGATAATTACTTGAACATTTAAGATAATATCCTAAATATTCAGGATAATAATTTGAAATCCTAAGAGCAATTTGAACATCAATTGTTTGTTTGTTTGGGTTTTAACGTCGTACTCAAGGGTATTTCACTTATATGACCATGGACTGTTCGTTTAACAGTGCTTCTGGCCTGTAAATACAGTGGAAAACCGAAAGGAAACCTTGTAAAAAACCTCCTTCGCGGAGCTACATCGAGTCACTCGTTCATATACCTGAGCGCGACAGACGGACTCGAAACCGTGAGCGACACATCGCTTGAATATCCAAGATAGCAAATTGAACAACCAAGATAATAACTCGAACATCCAAGATAATAACTTGAACATCCAAGATAATAACTTGAACATTCAAAATATATTTACTTGAACATTCAGGACAATTACCCCAGAATACAAGTAACTAACTTGAACTTTATTATGAACTATAGCTATAACATTTAAGATAATGCATAACTTGATCAATTATGTAACTTGAGAGATTTTAAACTTCCGTATAGATTTGACTTCAAACTGTATCAATTCTACTTTAAAGTTATATCATCAAAATAGTACTCATTTGTCCATAACGTTGAGGCGCACAGGCTTGAACTGAATCCATCTGTATCGGATTGCAATGTTCGATTATATGCAGTTACGTGAGTTTAAATTGCTACCGAGCTGTAGGAAACCTTCCATTGTGCCTTGAACTCGCTATGCGGCATCACCTTTTCCGAAATCAACTGGCAATTAATTTTTTGTCTGGAGCTATCTTAGTGATAACACAAATTTTGTATTTGTTTGTGCCAATACAGTATATAATTCTGAGGTGCAAAAACAATATTAAATCACTAATCTATCAGCATGACCCAATCAGTTCTTCTTCAAATATTAACCAAGGTTATGAGGATATATCCTCAGGTGTATACTGATTCTATAACAATGATCGTCCAATAGACGGTAAGAATCATCACTACCCGTTATCGTCGCCTACATGTTTATGGTTGTTTGGTTTCGTTGGCGCATGCAGCCTCACGGGCCTATTCCGGCCAACATGTTTATGGTTGTTTGGTTTCGTTGGCGCATGCAGCCTCACGGGCCTATTCGCGCCAACATGTTTATGGTTGTTTGGTTTCGCTGGCGCATGCAGCCTCACGGGCCTATTCCCGCCAACATGTTTATGGTTGTTTGGTTTCGTTGGCGCATGCAGCCTCACGGGCCTATTCCCGCCAACATGTTTATGGTTGTTTGGTTTCGTTGGCGCATGCAGCCTCA
>JAQQZZ010043617.1:0-10315 GCA_030265115.1 Mopalia vespertina | reverse complement strand
CCCCCCCATACTATAGGCCAGAAGTTGGAATATCGAAAATGGGAAGTACTTACAAGTTTCTTCTCAATCTAACCACGTGTGTTCTGACCTGATTCACGGTTCTTATGAGGAGACTTGCTGCAGCGGGTGCTCGGACTGTATTGATTGGTTGTCATCCCTTCAAATAATATGCATAACAAAACAGTAATATCAAATGCAAATTATCATAATCCACATGACCATAATGCAAGTTCACTTTAAATGATAAAATATGAATTAACATCGCATTTGAGATACAGTTCCTGTATTGTCAAGTCTGTCATATCATAAAATGGTACACACAATAAATAAAGCACTAGTTTAGAATACACACGTTAAATCCATGCACTGTTCTCCAAAATATCTCCTTTGCTTATTGTACGAAGTAGCTCTTATCAATCGTTCAGCTTTTTACCTTTATAACATAATTCTCAGGCCAGGATTGAATAAATAAAAAAAAATAACAATTAAGTAATTTGGAGAATATGGAACCAGGGCAGTCACATGAGATATTAATGTTATTGTGATTAAATGGAATATGTTAACACGAAGAAAGTCATTAATGTTATTCAGCTTTCGATGGCCACAGGAATACATATTTACCTGCAAAGTTACCTGCGGAGATGAAAACAGAAGTTCGTCCATCATAGCTCATTACGCGCCTCTCTCAAAGCATATCTGAAACTAAAAACTCCAAGAATTCACGAACGTATCACTGCATTGAAATTATTCACTAATAACAGTATTCAAATAAATGTGTATTGAAGTGGAAATTATATTGGCGTTTTCCAATAGCTTAGCATTATTTATACCGCACTCAACAATAAACGGACAAAATGCCAACTGTTGTTTGTATAAGACTAATGTAATGGCAAAATGCTTTATTCTTTCCGACAAAATATTTTCATTGAACGCTTTTAATGTCTTAAAGTTCACGATGTGACATGTTATATATATAATACATGAAGCAATTAGGTACAAAGAACAGAATACTTATTACTCATGCATGACATCCAATAAAAGTGAACATTGGAGACCCCACATACAGCTTAACAAGTGCTGTATAAAACGTCTATTTTTGGTGCACATACGCCACTTTGAATCCATTGGGTTTAAATATTCCAAATCGTATGCTTTATCTTTTTATTTATAGTTGAAGAGTTCAGATTAAATAGTGAACAAATATGTCCTTATAAAGGAAATGGTTTAAAACAAGGATTTTTTTTTTTACTACCTTGATCTACTAAAGCTGATATACATAATCTTCAAAATTAGCTTGTGGAATAATAAACTGTCCAAAGTTCGGTTCTATTGCAAAGTGTTTACATTTTATTTTCTGGCAAAATCCGATAAATCCATTTCGGTTTGAGAAGAAAAAATATTTATTACGACCATCTGTCCACATTTATCTCTATCGTTCGTCTAGAAGGTTTGTGCGGTTGCATGTATTGGTTCGTATACATCATTGATTAACTTTACTCGAAAAATGAACTGTTACAACATGCGGGAAAGTGTACGCTGTGTGTTGTTTGCTTGCTTATATACATGTGGTGGAATTAATAATGTGTTGAAAAACAGTAGAGCTTTTATACACTGGTGTGATGCTAACTGGACTATACTGGTGGTGTCAAACGCAAACAACGGCTTTTAAACTTCTCGTTAGTGATTTTTATAGTTAAACAAAAATGTGTTTGATTAGTTGTTAACGCTGTAACCAAGGTTTCCTCACTAGTAACGTGGCAAGAATCCGCTTGTGAAATTGCTGCCCCAACCTGAAAATGTTCAACGTGTACTACCACAAGAGTATCAGCTCGACATTAACTGGCATAAAACCCAGACATGGTGCTGACACATTTATTCATCATTTTCAATGTTTTACCACAAAAGAATAGAACGATAAATAGATTTTCACTTTTGACCCTGAAAATCAATAAGCTTTTAGCAATATGTCTGAGCAGGTTTAAGATCCTTGACGTTGCTTTTGGATCTCTCTGGAGGTTGCTCGTATTTTTGTTTATAAAAGACACCCAATAAACATATCAACATTTGACTGTCCAGAATATCCAATGGCTTTGGACCCAAGCACCAACGAGCAACAAAATGTTTTACCCCTAACTTCCGGCCTAAGGAGAGCACATTAATTTTTATATGAAAACAAACAGCGAATTGTTATAAATTTATAATCTACTGACAACTTCTAGCCGGCATCATTGATTTAGTTAGAAAAAGAACGTAGTTTTCAAAATCACTTGACAAAGATCGTGATTTTGAATATCAATACAATCTAGTAATTACAGTCATTTGTTTGATAGATCTGTATAAACTCGCAGCTCAGTTTGTTCGTTCCTATCCAAGCAAAAACAAAAACATGTTTCTTCAGCTTCCTTGTATCAAAGTTTAGATAAATAGTTATCATCCACCAAGGAGAGAATTCGATTTGGAATCTCTCGCGGATGTCAAAGAACCGTGGTTCGATTCCACTGAATTCATGTTCCATTACAGATTGGCACATACGAGAGCTTCATGCTGAGTTTACCACCTCGAATGCCTGCTAGCTAAGCACATAGCTTTCCCATTAGATTTTTGTCCGATGAGTCCATGTAAAACATACCTATTGTGCTTGATACCTTTCGTCTCATCTCACTGCTAACGGTGTCATAGCAAACAGGAAAGCGGTGTGCAGATAGCCTCAAATTATAAAAACTATCTTCAATCCGACAGCTTAGCATATACATATATATAGCTCTCGTGTTAACTGGCCTTATTTATATATTAACTGTTATATAGGAAATAATTATATCCCATAATCTCCAAGAATCGTGTGCAAAAATAAAATCTTGTATAGCACATCACAGAAGGGCTTGGGCCTTACAGACCTACCCAGGTTTCATTCCATGAATTGGCTTCCATGCACATAACTGAGAATTGGCGAATTCCAGTATTAGTATTTTGATTATTAGTAATGGCGTGAGTTGAGCGTGAAAGCAGAGGCTACCATTTCATTGTCAGTATGAGCCAACACAAAAATGTATATTTAAAGTCCATAAAACGTTTAATCCGACAAAATATTACATGTTGATATTTGGATCCAGCATTGCCCAATTGAGCTACCTGTCTGTGCAGTAAGCCTGAATGTCAAAGATTATTGTTTCTGGAAAATCCTCTATCACGTATCTACCACATATTGAATACGAAATACAAAGTTTCCAGGCCAAATTTCGCCAATGCTTCGTTACGGTGATTGCGTATAAATATTACTTTTATATCTTTATTGTACAGAAAAAATGTATTTGTACATTTAAAATCTGGTTAAAACTGACAAGTATTTTCTTAAATAACTGTCTGATCGATGGAGATATAAAGCATAGATCGGCTGTAAAGATCAGCGGAACCATTGATCTCCCCAGTGTTGATATGTGTTAACGTTAGAACCTATAATCACAAAGGCACTCGGTTAACTACATGTATATTGATTCTTTCATAAAAGCTGTAGTCGACTGTTGGGTGTCGCGATGTTATTCTCCTCGCCTTTATACTTCCGGTAGTTCTGTTTAATTTTGCATTGCCAAAAAACTATGGCGCTCCGATTTCATTCTCTCGGTTCAAATTGATATGACCAGTAAGCCATAGCGAGAGCCTCTCCTCAACTAATGGGCCTCACTGTCACCAAAGATAGATGGGTTTCCTGTTTAACAAGCCAATACAATGGATCGAGGGCCCAGTTTCACGTTTTGTGTTCTCTTAACTTTTTGAAGGCAAGTTCTTAATTATCAAGCAGAAGACCAGAGCAGTAGCATAGCAGTCATCCTCCGTCATCAAATCATTGTCTTTTATATGTGGCCATTAAATTAAAAATAATTTCTGGATGATTTTAACTTTCGAATCTCAGCTCTTATATATCAATTATGAGAATTTGTTCAATCCACTAGCCAGGCTTTTACGTTGTACTACTTTTTATTCGAATGAAAGCAACTCAATAAACACAACTCAATATACATAACGAAATGCAATAATAGGTCATTAACATGAAAGCGTACAGCGCTGCATTAAAGTATACCAAATCCCCGCGCTCTTAATCAATGTATATGATCATCGGTCAGCGGGAATACAATTGCAGTTGACGCTTCTACCCACGTGACGCTATTGTTGGTCCGGGGACAATGTGTATATACTGACAAGTTTCATATGCTATATAAGAATAGAACTGGTAACAAATTGAAGTCTTATTGACATAGACCTTATAATTTAAGTACTCCAAGCTCTAGCTCGATCCAATTCCCTGTATGTCAACACATTCATAGATGGACTTCCAGCGTTATTTCCATTGGTAAATGGAGTTTAGGAATAACACGAACAAAAGAATAATTTTAATAGTGGTTTGCCAATTCCATTGAGTCTGGTCAAATTAAAACAGACTAGCAGCTTCCACGATCCCCTATTCACGATTTTGTTATTGATTTTAACAGATCACTAAATAGGCCATGGAAGATAGTGTTTCTAGAATAGGTTAATTTTTGTGGGATTTCTCCAGAAATCCTTTGCATCATTACATCTTTCTGATCCAAGGCTTTCATCGAGCATCAAACGTATTCAGGAATTATGTCAATTGTCTAAATAGACATACTTTTAATAAAGTAGACATACTTTAATTTCTTAGTATATCTGAAGAGAGTTTGGGGGTATTAAAAAACCAAAAACAAAAAAAACCCCTACTTGCTCAGCTATTAATCTACAAGTACAAAGGTGGTCCGTGTGACCTTATGGGGAGGTTGGTTACAGTTACGTGTATCTTAAAATGACCTGAAGTGACTTGCCAGGTTTTTTAAACAATGGGTAGAAACATACTCGGTTTCATTTTGTTTGAACTAAGGAACATGAAGATACCGTGAATTATTAAGCGTTATCCCCACCTTACTGGGCTTAAGTGACGTTAGAGAATCGGAAGTGGCGTATGCTTGTTGTCCAGACGCCTGTTCACCCTGTGGAGATCTTAAAACACACCTATATGATGTAGAGGCCTTCTTGTGTTGGGATCCACTCCACTTCGAATAATGTCTTAACACTCTTATACCGCTCAGATGCGTGTCTCCCAGCATTGATCATTGATATCTCAGTACATCATCTGTTTAGTGCAAATAGTCGGCACGTTTTAAATCATCTTCGTTTACCTTGGCACTTTTTGCCAACAATCGTTGACAATAAAATGTTTTCATTTACTTGATCTCTTCCACTTGAGAAAGACATTCGCACTGTAAATCTGCACATTTTTAAGACAGGTAATCGTCACAGATATAGGACATAGAGAAGATGTCCAAGGAAGATGCGTCTGTTTGTGAGGTGCAACTTATGCTTTGCGCGACTTGAGTTAATTCCATTTCATCCACTTGTTTTGAAAGTATGACTGGCTCAAGTGAAGTTGTAGTTCAGTTTTATATAAACAAATGCTGTTAATGGTGTGAACTAAATATACAGGCATCAGGCTAATATTCCAGCTCCTAGATTTATCGAGATTATCCTGGAATTGGCTGTGATTTTCTTATTATGATATAAATAGCGAGACAGCTTGGTGCCAGTCAAATTAAGCTTGATTACTGCTCCACAGTTCATGTTTTCTCTCTCTCTCTGACTGTGACCTAATTTCTTGTTAATCAGGGAATCGTGTTGAAACATGTAACCTACACAACTGTTTACCAATTGGTTAGTTTATCTGACTGTAAAGCTATACTTTGCAGTGTTGGTATTGATGGTGAAAAAAGACTAACGTATGTAATTATTAAAGTTCTTTCAAAGTCTTTTGACGGTTGTTGTATTACATTATAAGGGTATCCCAATATACATGACTAAGTGCCAGGGCATTTATAAACTCCATATCAACGTAAGTTACAGGTGAATCAGTTTGGAACACTTTGTTTTTCAACATTGATCTTTGATAATAACCAGCTATAGATGTTATTATGTAGTCTAAGTTTTAATTAAGAAAGTAAATTTGGAGTTTCATATCAAACATTTGAAACATATAATTTTTAAAAATCTGCGCACAAAAATTAAAATAATATTTGCACAATGGGTAAATTCACTACCATTAATGCTACGATAATTGGTCTTGATACGACGTTATCGTGCTATGACGGTACCAAGCGTCGTCCTTAATGTCACTAGTATTCAAATATGTTTTTAAAATTGTATCATCGGTCTCTACAAACGTTTGTGGTACTGTACAAACGGACAAAAATAAACGCGTCGCAGATTATCATTTTCAAAGGCTATGATGTTTAACATATCGAAACCACATATTTAATTACTTACATTTTAATATACGGCCCCTTCCTCAATCCACTAGCTATTGGGCTCAAACATAAACGTGGCAAATATTAACAAGTGTTTATTTACCAAGATATTGGAAATGAATGCACTAAAGAAACTCATTGTCTGATTTGATTTTTACATAGCCCGTCTTCTTAAGTTCAGCTAGAGAAACAGTGATGACGACAAACTTCTTTCAGATTTCAAATTGACTTTTGATGCGCTTGTTAAATGGTTTCACGCTACATATTAAGACGAAAAAGATGACGAGTTAATTGTTGATTCTTTTCAGAGTTCTAAAGCTTTATCTGGATGCAGTGGTTTTGTTAAATAAAGACATCAAGAATACAACAACAAACTGGTAAGGAGTGAAGTGAAAAACCAAACAAAGGTGTTATCAAATCGTTACGCCAAAAAAAAAACTTACTCATTTGTTGGAGAAATAATGCAATGTGTCTGTCAAGATGAATACTTAAATAAATAATTTGATTATTCTATTAATAAACAAGTTTCCTCAAAAACAAATTAGCACTACCTTTATGGTAATATCAGAAATGTACATGATATAATGAAATAACTCAATAATATGGCGTGTCTATCTTAATCAAGTTACGAATAACCTATATCAGGGTTAGAGGTATATGGGTGTGTAACATAGGGAAACTGTCCTTTAAACACTGGAGGCCATTGGCTTAGCATTTGTGTTGATAAGTATTCAGAGCAGACCGCAAGCACATTGGTGCTAGGTGAACTACTATTGATTTATCATTTAATCGGTTGAAGATTGCCGAGGTGTCGTGCTGTTATTCTCCTAGCGTCCATACATCCGGCTGTTTGGTCTCACCTTACGTGTCACACTGAGGATGGCGTTTTCATCTTGTTCTCTCTCAATTGAGATTGATATCATGAGCAGCGCTAAGTTAAATACTCGCCATAACTATAATGGCCGGCATTGTGTCACGATTGATAGATCAGTTCTCGCCTATAAACCACTAAGCAGACCATTGGGCTATATTGAAGACGATTTCTACGCCTAAGTTAAGACCAGCAATGTATTAGTTTCGTTAAAGCGATTGCTGGATGTCCAAAATCTGCCAAAATCGGGGATTGTTCCTATGTTTTATTATAAAACTGCTTTGAGTTACCTTATTATAGTTTTCTTTGTACCGTATACAAAATTTGGTACAGCAAGGCCAAATGGGACGGATTTAAAATACATACAGTAAATGGGAAATGCAATTTATCGTGTTTTAAAACTCTTCCCGTTATTCCCAAGGCCGAACATCTGGCGGCACTCAAATTCAAAATCCGTCATTGAATAATATAAACCAAAAATTCCAATCTGGTAATAAACGGTTTCATTCCGGAAATGTAACTTCTTTGAAGAGATACCGTACATTCTCAAATTTGTGTTATGACAGTTGTTACCTTGCGACAAATTGGCACACTTTAATAGATGCAAATATAAATTCTCACAATGACGTTTATGAATCAACGACATGGCAATTTCTCTGGCGACACATTGTGTCGACATTTTCTCTGGCGACACATCCTCCCATGTCAATTGCTCCGACGAAAATCACTCTGACTACCAGTGCTCTGGCGACAAATGCTCTCGACAGTTGCTCCTGTGACAATTTCTCAGTCGACAAATGCTCTTCATACAATTAATCTGGGAAATCTTAGTGACAGATATATCAGTGGTGTTTTTAAAACTCTGACGAGAACAAGGGTGAACATTACCAGCGGTGAGGTTTGGACAAAGTATCGATTCCCACCTTCAAATTAAAACAGGTTGTTAGCACAATTTTCGGTCGTTAAGCCAAACAAAACAACATGCACGAAAATTAAGTAAATTCCTATATATAAGGTATCTTTATCATTGGACAAAACCTGCTGTTATGGTAAAAAAAAGAAAAAGAATACAAACAATTCGAAAACAAATTGCCACAATTGTCCGTTTTTAGTTTCTTCTGTAAATTTATAGAATACAACTTCGTTTGTATGTGTACTTTCACTTGTAAGGAACAACATTGTTTTCTACCCTGAATTAAGACCCGTCCACCTATTAAAATATTTTGTATTTCTCTTAAGTGTAATGGGCACAGGTACTCCCAAGTCTGCAGAAGCCATTTCTGAACATCTTAAAGCCACCAAAACCATAAAATAGACTGGGTCGACGTCAGTAGTATAGAAAGAGCAGCTCGGCTATGATTTGCTATTACATAACAAGGAAGGATTATTATTTATCATGTAATGGGGAGGGGCAACCCACTACATGAAAAGGAAGGGTTGTTCTTTATTATGTATAGTGGAGCGGCCTGTAGGAGCGATTAAATAAGAGACCGCGTGTGATCTCGCAAGAAGTAGCAAGCACCGCCATTGACGTCATAAGTTGACGTCAAGGTAGTGCGTTCTGGGGTTTACTCCGTTCAATAGAGAAAGGGGACGCCGGTCTTATATACTACTACCGACATTTGTTGTCTCGAGTCGGTGATTTTAAAAAAGAATTGATGGGTCGAATATATTCTATGTATGATGGTTACGCCGCATTGGCAGTGCAAATAAGCGAGACGGGTAGAAAGTCATGTTATGTAATGACTTTGATGTTGAAAAAAAAATTGAACAAATACGTCAATATTTCAAGCAAAAGCGACTTGGGAAATCACAACAATGACAGCAGGAGCCATCTTCGTTAGCTATACATAACCAACATGGCTGACACATCGTCACATCATGTCGGAACTGAAATGACACTGCACTACATGGCGTAAGACCACTATTATGGACTTCCGTTTTATCACCATTTGATGGAGGGTGATTCGGCTGTTGTTTACATTCTGAAGTTAGCTTGACAATCCCTATCAGACTCCAGGGCTTCTAGCTCAAAATTTCATCGGTCATCACCTGTCAAGATTTTAACATGGAACTGCAAAAGGACCGATTAAGGTATGTGCCAGGGGTTTTCACCCAACGAAAGTTTGGGAGGGAGCTGTGGAGCCAAACGTTAACATTACGACTTATGACAAATTAATAGTGGGCTGGCGCCATCTAGTTCAGCAGAATTTTATTTTCACCTTTTTAATTTATTTTATTAACATAAATTCCATTTGAATAAATATTATATTATACATAGTATATTTATGCATGTCTCAAGAAACGCATAAAGTATATCTATACATTTTTTTCAAGCATGTGTAGATATAGTGTTTTAACCTAATTATTTCATAATACAACGTCAATTAATTACTGTAACGGGATAGAGAAAGCCTATAAAGCCTTTATTCCCTTTCTTTAAATTTTACAAATATATACCTTTATTAATTAATTTATTAAAAGTGAATAAATAAAATCATATAATATAATTTTGAATAAATAACATAGAAAAATGTGATAATACAATATCATATATGTTCGAGCCCGTCTGTCACTTCTGGTAAATATGTGAGTCACATGATGTGGCTCAAGCAATCGCGGAGGTGGCTTTTACGAGGTTTCCTGTCAGTTTTCTTTCGTATTTAAGCAGGGAACAGTGTGAAAAGGACATTCAGACATGATATATTTGAGTACCCTTGGGTACGACGTTAAACCCCAATTAAACAAGCAACATACAAATAATTTGAGCAGATATTCTACTTGTTGACAGAATATCTTGGCACATTTACATTAGGCCAAGCCATTTATTTGAATTGTTTGTAAAGCTCCGGAGTCCGAATTAGGAACGTCGGTAGACTTTGAGGGTGGAAATACATGAGACTCAAAGTCCTCTCTGTTTATTTGAAAATAGTTTTTCCCTGAATTCAAGATTAGCTTATATTAGACCATACCATATAGAGTTATGAACTTCCTTTTGGTATATTACAGTTGTTATCGATAAGAGTGTGCCACCGGCTATGATTTCAACAATAACGATGCAAACAACGCAAGGGGCAAACCAGACCATGGCTGGGGGCTGGGGCAAAATGGAAAACCGATTTATACTGGCCCAAATAAA
>JAQQZZ010043606.1:0-10315 GCA_030265115.1 Mopalia vespertina | reverse complement strand
TGCACGTGCCACGCGCGATACGTGACATAACATTTCATGACAAATGCTTGGCTAAATGTTTATTGACGGTTAGGTTATAACTTTTCAAACATCTTTTGTTTTGTCCCATTTTCTGTGATGCACAGTTCCTTTTGTCCATTAGTATATTATCATTAAGCCATTATGCTAAGTATAGTCACCGTTTTTCTCAATGTTTTTATTTTTTGTATTTAAGATATTACGGTCTTGCTGGACCCCTTGGTCGATTTTCAGAAAACCCGTTGTATTTAGTCTCTTGTGCTGAACAAATATAAATCTGTACCATATATATGTATATATTTTTGGAAAGCCACTTTATTTGTCATGACAGAATTTGTTTTTACATATATCTTTGTTAATTATGTAGACACTGAGTTGAAATAAGAAAAACCCTAGGACTATATGTTAAGTTTAAATATATAACTATAGACATATGTGAATAAAAGATTGAATACAAAATTGCGTACAATTCAAGACAAATAGGAGTTAGAGTGTAAAGCCTTTTTAAGCAAATATGTCAAATGTTTTTCTCATTGATGTGCCTATTAGATATAAGGAATATTAATACAACGTTATATATAGAATCTTCACGCACTCCTCTTTCTAAATTGATGTGTTGTTAATATAATTCTTCTTTGGAAATAGCTACATAATATCCACGATATGATAAGGGTAGCAGTTTTATTGGAGAGTAATATAACCAGTTAAATAGATAAAGTTTCGGAAACAATCAGAATAAATAATCATCAACCGCATATTCCCTGCCCGTAGAAATCATCCTGATAATGACATGAACTAACTCACCAGTAAATGACTCTGGTCTGTTAACAATTGATTAGTTAACTACATTAACCAGAAAGTAATCGATGGAAGGAGGATCAAAGCTAGACATGTAACGGAAGCGAATTATTTTATACATAATTGCCTCCCATTAAATGCACCAGTATACCGAAAACAATTCATGTGTTTGGGTGTATTGCGATTATACAGATATTGATCGCCCGTTTGGTGATTTACGAATAGGCGCCAGTGTCCGAAAAGTTATGGGGACATAACTCTTCTTTAAGTCACACTTTACAATCCCAAATAGACTTAACCTAGGCAAAACGTAACTATTAATAATATATAGTACAATTCGATGAATATAGTCAATAACCACCCTGGTTTAGTGAAAGGATAATTAAACAATTTCGGTACTGTCCCTGGAAAAAGAACTAAGTTATCACCAAGTCCATGAAAGTATATCATGGTGCATAAAACATAGGCTATATACCAGGAGTATTCTACTCAATGAACCTTTGATTGCCTCTCAGGGACTAGTGCTAACAGTATATTTAACCTGGGCTAGTGAACTCATTTTCTGGGAAAAACTTCCATGCGTTGTATGACCGTCAGGGGAATAATAAAGAAGTTACACTAACAACTTTAACGTGAAATCAATACGACATGGCCATCAGATACAATTTGCAGTTGGTGGGCTGTTTTATGTTAAAGCTAGTAAAGACTTACAGATAATCTAGTATTCCATCGTTACAAAGATATTCCCTAGATAGAGTTCGAATTGATCCGAGCTTTAGTTTAAATTTAGATGTGTGTATCAATTGACAATTTTGACGAATTCACAGCAGATTATATTACATATAGATTGAATATTAAGTTGGTCGTCTTTAACACAATTAATTTTAGAGTGAGCTAAAATGTATTCAGCTTTGGGAGCTATTATAAAATAACATATGAAACATCGCTTTACATAACCGCTGCAACCCATCCAATCTGTCATCTTATTTAAAAAACATTATGGTCAAAAGATAAAATTGTAACCTTAATATACAAATTCGCTTTCAATTTAAATGATATTTTTTCGCGTACAAACAGCACACAAGTTGAAACGTACACCATCGTATAACAATTCAAATTGTCATCTTTCAGCCGTAAACAAGATGTCTGAGCAAAATGAAGTCCGAAGTATATAAACTACTGGCACTGCACACACACACAGTTAACCGCCCCTTACACGGCCAGTCAATGCTTTAGAATGAAAGTGTCGACATAATACATACGGTGTTAGGCTCACCGTACACGACCAGCCAATGATTTAGAGTGAAAGTGCCGACAGAATATACACAGTGTAAGCCTCACCGTATACGACCCACCAATGATTTAGAGTGAACGTGCCAACAGAATACACAAAGTGTTAGCCTCGCCGTATACGACCAGCCAATGATTTAGAGGGAAAGTGCCGACAGAATACACACAGTGTAAGCCTCACCGTATACGACCAGCCAATGATTTAGAGTGAAAGTGCCGACAGAATACACACAGTGTAAGCCTCACCGTATACGACCAGATAATGATTTACAGTGAAAATGACGACCAGTCGCACCAGAAAACCTCCATTTATATAAAAACAATATCTAGCACTACAGCATACAACTGACCAAACCATAGCTGAGAAATCAGCTCTGTCGACTTATTTATCATATTGCCTCTTGTCGACAGAGCTGAGAAGCCATCCGTGTTAAAAAAAATTAAAATATGAAAATTAAGATTCCGACAAAAAAATCGGCGGAAGGTAATATGGTGAAAAAATTGAATAGACAGTTGACAATAATTACCCACCGCTGTTCACACAAGTATAATCCATCATCTGACCAAAAAGTATGGGTCAAAATTCAATATAAACACTGTTAGAGTCGATCAAACAAAAACAAAATTATGTTTGACAAGCGCTGTCATTATGACTGATTGACTAGCGCATGCGTATATTTCATTGACCTTTTGCGTGACGCTGTACATAATTCTCAAGCTTTATTTCCGTGCGTTCTCAGGATGGAAAAACTCGCCTATGTTCGGAGACAGGGAGTACGTGAGTTGAGAGGCATGGCAATTACAAACCATTGCCAAAACGCATGGTGGGGTTTGCGTAAATTACAAAAATCCTTTCCAAGAAAACACATCAGGTTATTTAGTAATGGCTTTATCAACCAGACTAATCCAAAGAACATCTTGTGATAACTCGAGTAAGACAATCATTTATAGAAAAATAAATTTTTGCTTGTTTCCATCGTATATTATAACACTGACAAAGGGATGTCTATTATATAAATATTTTCTGTAATTGCCTTTGCATTAATTGCCAGTGAAAACAAAAGCTAAATAAGTAATTAAATTCCAAAATTTAGTTCAGTTCTTCAATTAATTTAATGGTTTGAAAGCCATGCAGGCAAAGGGATCATTTTTGCTAATGTGTGTGTGTGTATTAGTGTGTGGTGGTGAGTGACACGTGTGATTGTGTGTGTGGAGGGGTTGGGGGTCACAATGTATATGTCTCACTCATCTGTTTAGCCCTACGTCTATGCAAACCCTTGTCACAGGGAAGTACAACATGAAGGGCTAATTTCTCCGTGTTGTTATTTATTAAGACGGAGGAATTAACCCTACATATTGTGCTAGTCACAGGGTGGAAATCGGAACACCGGTCAAAAACAATTCGTATCTGTTTTTTTCTGTGGCTAGAAATGCCATTAACAGTCTTTCGCCTATCTTCGAATTTTATTGTCTTCAGTAAAAATCAGATATATCATGTATTTGACTGGCGTAGCAGCGTACTGATTTTCAAATTCTGACATGGTTTAGACTTTTAAATTTTGCTAGGGGAAGTGGGGTTGTATACAATGTGCTATAAATATTTTAATTTTGTAATATTTATGTACATATAAAGTTATTTATTTATTTACTTGCAGAGAGTCAAATCTTGGAAAGGCAAGGCAAATCAAGGTTCAACAGCATGGTTCTACTACTACATAGACCAAGCCCAAAAGCAGCAAAGGATATAGAAACTGTTGTCTACATGCTAGCGAAGAGATAAGTGGCTGGTTTTGGGTTCTGTAGCAGAATCATCAACCAACCCAGACACGCAGGAAAACATTTAAACTTTTGAGTGGAATGTTGTGCTACACGAGTTTACAGATCACATGTGTCTCCTCTTCAATGCAGTTTCAGCAGCTGTAGCACGCAGTCAGCAACAACTATGTTTGGAGAGAGAGTATTTGTTAAATTTGTAAACATATTTTTCATAATTTATTTTAAAAATTACCAAATTTTAAAACAAAAATCAGAAACAATTCATTTTTACATTAAACTTATTTCCACTAAGATTCAATATTTCTGACTAAATGAATTTAAGTATGAAAATATTATTTGGGCATACAGAAAAGAAATCAGACATGATCGCAATTATGTTTTAAGTTCTTAAACATTGGCACCACCAATATGATACCAGCATGCCTTGGCAAATTTGAATTGCCTAAGTCAATTGTTTACTTACATCACTGCAAAATAGAGATATATCTTTAGCCCTACACGTCTGCTTAGTGTCAGAATAAAGGATTGCAATGTACTTAAATGAAATATATTTGTTTTAAATTTCAGTAAGACCATTGCTTCCAGGCCAGGACTTGGAAATATTATTTCCACAGCACTCTTCATCAGAAATCCAAGAAGATACAAATTCCTGACAGCGCTCCATGCAGTTGCCATGCGAAGAAGTGGTGGTAGTCAGAACTCAGAAGGTAAACCATATAAATAGTAATAAATAATCTATAAGGCAGTATATCACAAATGGGTTACTTTTTCATAAAATACCTCAGTTTTGTTTCACATGCTGTTTATATCTTAACCCTTGTTTATTGTGGAACAGAATTATTGAAACAGACTGAAAATTATTTTGAAAACAATATGATTATTTATAACAAAAATTCCAAACTCAAGGATTTACAAATCAATAGAAACAGTGTTGGCTGAGGTGCTGATGTTTTAATTTTACTTCAAACACCAAGATAAAAATAAGTTTTATGATTCGTGAATGGCACGTTCAGGTGCTTTGTTTCCATAGAATAATGAGAGTTATATTTTCTGTCAATAAACTTTTGGTTGTATTTATACCTTCAACTACAGAAATGTTGGCTACTATAGTTAAGACATTAATCACCTTACAAACAAAACTGCATAAGGGGAAGAGAGTTATCTTTGTGTTTACACACTACTTTAATGTGTCTTGCAAATACATTGTACATTTTCAGTTATTTGAATGCTTCAATCACCTCGGTGTCATCATGGGCGTGAAAGGTGCCAGAATTACTGTGGATAAACTAAGGGAAGCTTATGATTATATGATATTGGAGAACACGGTTAGAGGTAAGACTTCATTTTGTACACATTTTAAAAAATTATTGAGAATTATTTTTCACAAAATGTGATCTTATTTTGGAAAGTTGAATGTGATTCCTTTATCAAAAACTTTTCACTATTGGTTTCATGAAAATAAAACTGCTGTAGTGTTACTTTTTTGGTTGGTTATATATGGTTCGATGTTGGTTAACATTGAGATTTATGTCATGCTGGATCCCTTGAGCTCAAAATTAAGAAAACGTTCTTTATCCTGTTTAACACTAAACACTCACAGTTAATGATAGTGAAGAATTTACTTCAAAATTTGAGTTACAACACTTATATTTGGGCCTTTAAGCTATTCGGTGAGCTTATTAATTAATGGGGTTATCACGGTAGACTATAGGCTCCCCACTGTGTTTCCTTAAGCTATGTGTTGATTTATGGCTCCAGTAGTTATATATATATATATGTAATGGGTATAATTGCACACATTACTCAATGCATCTAGTGTCAAGCTCTCACACATGGTGTTTGATAAAATGTTCACTGAATTGACAGCCAATCTTTGACTGACTCTTTCAAACACTTCAGCTTTGGCCAGATTCTACATATTAACTGGCTCGTTTTTAAGTTTGGAAATACAAAAACAAATACCACTGAAGGAGTTCTAAGCTTAATTTCTATTTAAAAAATGAGGCACCCTTTTTCTTCAAGGGCTATTCTACTAGATAAACTAATTTGTTGGTGTACATACATAATAATTCAACCTACATTGGTCATAAGAACATTTTCTTCACTGAAACTCTACCCAGGGGTCCAGCAAGACCTTAGGGGTATTTCACTATTGGACAGTTACATGTATGTACTAAAAAAACAGCCACACTATAAAGCATCAAATGTGAAGTAAAAGAGAGTGTAAAATAGATACACATCCCTTAATCAGAGGGTGATACAAAATAATTGGATATACTGAAAGATTCAGGTCCACAATTTAAATATTACTTTACTTCACGCTGTTGGATCAATAAATTAATCACTTACGTATTATTATAACATACAGTATAGATGCGCATGCAAGAAACTTACATCTTCTTATTTACAGGGAACAGTTCAGAGAGAAACCCGGAGGACTCACTCTGTCAGTCGAAGTTTGAAATTTAAAGAAGGCAAAGAACAGCTTTTAGCCAAGAGTTGAAGTTGAAACAGACACTGTAGCATTTTACTTTCTGTTATTCCATATAGACACCAACACTTATTAAAGGCGTTGAATTTTATAATACAGACCAGTTACGAAAAAGTGGAACTGTTCGATTTTATGTTTCAGTCATATTAAGAATATGTATGGTTGACTTTTCCTGTCATACAGGTTGTAACTATACAAAATTATTTATTAATCTCATATTTATAATATATTTTAGGAATATCTCTTCAAACCTAATAATGGTGACGAGAAATAAAGAAAATAATAACGTTAAGGTATACCGTGTAATCCGAATTTAAGTCACTCCTTTAAAGTAACGGTATCTTTAATTATTTTATGTATGCACATAGTTATTTAAAAGCATTATGTAATTATGGAAACACTAGGTGTGATATTCAATTGTTTTATACACTTAACAAACACAGAAGTATTAGTTATATTTATGACACTATTTGTAGCACCACCCCCTGGGCAAGCCGTTGCTGGGATAATGTGCAAACTGAGGCCCATGCAAGACATCAGACAACAGGCAGGCAAAACTAAGTTCACCTGTGGGCGTTAGCTTTTGCTGTGGAAAACAGAGTTCCAACAAGTCATCTAGAAACACTTTTAGAGGATGATGACATTGATGATGCAAGACAACTAGATGTACAATGCTTCTTCTCACCAGACAATGACTGCTCTTTTCTACGCAAGAGAATGGTGATCATTGTTGAGGGGATACTATGTCAGAATTGTGTCTTTCTACAGGACGAATTGGGTGATGTTGTGCCACTCCACATGAAGCACAAGCATTCATGTGTTATGAACAAAAAGAGAAGCATTCTATGTTCCTTTATCCAGGTTATTTTTTGTCCTCTGATTGTAGAATATGATGGGTGTAAAATGATACATCCAGCATGAAAGAAAAAAAGAAAAACCACATCCTCACTGTACAACCAAGATATCACCCCTCCCCAACATGTGATAATATTTGTTAGTTACATGTCCCATTTATATCGCATTGTTATTATTATCGCGATGACGTACTGTTTGCAAGAAACCTTTCCAGTTTTGTCTCTGTTGTTCTGTGGCATCATGTGCTGCACATGCACAACTAGCCCCTGTAGAATGTAAGATTGTTTTAACAAAAGTAAATCCAAACACGTGCAACAAAGAAATAAACATTAGCCTTGGTGATAACATAAAGATATCTCCAGTCTGTTCAAAATCACCAGACGAGTCATATACATCGTTAGACAAACATGTAAGCGCTTGTCAGCTAAACTCGTATCATCAGTCTTACAGTTAGAACATGTATTGTATCAAAACTTTTAATCTTTTCAAAGGTAAATCTAGGACTTATAGAGACAAATCCTTCATCAACTGAAGGAGTTTTTCATGTTTTCGAAATCCTTCAAAAATACGTACCTCGTCACCCAAACGATGCTCCCTTTAAGACAATCTGCTTTGTGCGCCAAAAGCACCTAGGCAACATGTATGTACTCTATTTGTTGTGTAAATGTTCATGATTCTGGACAATATCAACATATAAAATGTCATAAAGTATGCGTTACATGTAACAATTAAGTCTGGGTTTCTGTCTCACTTCAACTCCTTTGCACTCTCAGGGTCAACATTTAAAGATTTTGGTTACACAATATTTTATCAAAAGTTATATTGTTTACTATTAAACGATACGTTCAATGAGTTATTCATTGGGCGTAGTGCAGCGGACAACAGACGAAGTGTGACGAAGAGTGTCAAGGACACCTTTTACCACAATGCAGACTTCTTACGCTTTATAACAGAAGGGTATGTTTGCTTGTTTGCATCATCATTGATTGCCATTTCAATGCAAGATGAACGTGATACAATTTCTGAGAATGATAAATGGGCACTGCTAAAGAGAGCAGCAGTAGCTACTGTAGATAATGTTTGGCACCAGGTTCCAGTTGAATCTGTGGTAGAGTACACGCAGACAAATTAGCTCCAACGGAAGATGATGATGATGATGGTGATACTGACAAACTTAGTGATGAAGCAGACTTCAATTTTTGCTGTAAAGAAGGTATCACTATATTAATTTAAATTGTTCTGTGTGATTGGTATCAACACAATGCTCAAGGTAAATATGCCCAAACAACAGTATCTATACTTGAGACATCATACTGATAGAGGAATCAATAACAATAAACAATATATCATAGATTCACATCATGTTCTTGCTAAAATAGTTAAATTAATTTCCTGTACCATCGTATGTTATATTATAGACACTGGATGCAGCATGTTAGAGTGTTCCAATCCCAACTGTCCTGAGGGACAATGGTTTCAAATTGAGTGTAAAGCAACCACAGACGTACCAGAGGGTGACTGGAGGTGTTGTCAACCATGTCAAGACACCTTGACCTCCATCTAATGTGTATGTAAAAAGAGGAGGCCAGACTTAACAATGAAGAGGTGGGGGAAACTGTACCAGAGAGGAGTGGTTCCATAAGACGTGTGTAAATCCCGGGGCTGGGTCCACTTCAGCAAGTAACAATCCAGCTTAGCATTTTGTGTGTTTTATGTAATTTTCATTTTAAAGTCGGATATATTTACCAAGATAAACGTTATCTACAAAGCTATTGAGTATGTTAATATTACAGATGCAATGTGTGTGGTGGACAACTAGTCTGAGTGACTGAAAGTAATATGGATACTCGATGTGTTTCTGAGTGACTGAAAGTAATATGGATACTCGATGTGTTTCTGAGTGACTGAAAGTAATATGGATACTCGATGTATTCGGTAATTGTCAATCATATGTGCAATGTAAAGAGTGTGGCAAAATGTATATACATACCAACATTTGACAGGTTAAACATGGTTTGCACATTGAGATGCAAGAAATCGTCAGTGTCAAAGAGCTCACTAAGGTGTAAAGATGTTGTGAAGGATGACCAGGTGTACAGCTACAGCTATGCCCTGACATGGAAGCGCTTGTGTGATGTGGTAAGGAGGGATGCTGTCAGGGAAGGGGATGGTTAGGCAATGATGTGATATTGACAGGACTGAATTTTGGAGAAACAATCATTATAAATATCGAATCCTTGGCCACGGACTGGTGAGTATTAACAAATCGATTTTTTTTTTCAGTTTTAAGCAGGCTTCTTTTGTCAACTAGTTTTATTTTATTAAATAACCATGCTTCAAATTTGTGGAGAAACATTAATTTCCTAACAATATACAAACAAACCCATTATTTATTACCATCATCAATATGAAAATAATATATATTTTGAATGAAAATAATATATATATATAGAAACAAGCCCATTTTTCTCTCTTCATTTATTCAAAATATATATATATACCTATATCAATAGCTCTAATATTTTATCATGTGTCATTGTTAAACAAGTTTTTTCTATAAGAGAGAGTTTAAAGACAAAAAAAATAAAAACAAAATTTGAAATAGGCTAATTTAATACCTCATCAAATAACAGTGGTGGCAGAATAAAACAATTGCTTTTACCAAATCCAGTTGGTAACAAGACAAATGCCGAATTCTTCTGGAGTATAGCTAAAATAGCCTTCACTTGTTGGGTCTTCAAATCGAAAGGAAGGCTATATTTTTCTTACACTCTATGGTATAATCGTTGAAGAGCCGACTGATCTATAGCTGACATTTTATATTCGTGATAAGTTGCAACATTGTTCAACCGTAAAAAGTCTCGGAACTTTCCGCCACAGATATGTTAATTTTTCAGTGACGTAGCCAAAAGATCAACCGTGAAATGCGGATATTCGATTTTCGTATTACAACTGAATTTCGAGAAATGGCCGCTAAGTCAAAGATTTTCGCTTCATTTCATTGTCCATATCGATAAACATCTGAATTACAGGTACGAATGTGTTTGACATGAGCATTTTTCAATCTTTTATCGATTTAATCTACGT
>JAQQZZ010043584.1:0-10316 GCA_030265115.1 Mopalia vespertina | reverse complement strand
CTGTATTGCGTCCTGTTATTGTCCTGTATTTGTCCCGTCTTGTCTTTGTTTGTTGCCAGTGGTGTCGAGGGTGGTTTTCCCATTGGGATGGCACGTCGTCATATAAGTGAAATACCCTTGAGTACGACGTAAAACCCCAATTCAAACAAACAAACAAACCCTATTTGAGAACATCATTGTCATATTAAACACAGCATAAAATACCAATCAATGAATCTTGTTGCTAGAATGACATTTTCTGTTTGTAGAGACTGGTGTATATCCCGACAGTTGTGGTGGGGTCATAGGATACCCGCTTACTTTGCTACCTCAGCAAACTTACAGGTATGAGGAAAAATTATATTGTTTTTTATTTTTTTTTTACTGAAGGTTACATAATGATTGCAGGCCGCAGTCATGGCTTAGGGGTTAGCCTGTGCGCTTACTAATCCTACTTTGATGTACCGTTCACGACAGCAAGACTGTCTGTCGACCATCAGGTATATGAGTGAGTCACACGATGTGGCTCCGGCAATCGCGGGGGTGGTCTTTATGAGGTTTCCTCCCAATTTCCCACAGTAATTAGGCAAGGAACAGTGTGAAGTGGACAATCTGTCCTCATATAAGTGAAATGCCCTTGAGTATGATGTTCAACCCTTATCAAACAAACAAAGATAATGATATCCTCTGGTATTGGACCCACAGACGTGACTCAGTGGTTAGTACTTCATACTACTGATCTTCCTCTGATGTACCGCTCACAGGCTCAAGTCTACCTGTCCACCTCAGGTATATTTAGGAAATAGGGAGTCACACCAGGTGACTCCGGTTTCCTCTCCATTTTTCACCTTATTAAAGGCACACTAAGAAGAGGACAATCTGTATTGTACAAGTGTAACACCCTTGAGTATGGCGTTAAATCCTAATCAAACAAACCATCAGTCCAAGGGTTACGGAATACTGGTCTAAACGGTATCCACTCAATATCATAGTATAATGAGATTAGTCTCATGGTTTCTGTGTCTCTAAATAGCCAGACCCTGTCATTATGGTCTACACTTTTCTTATGTTCTGGATTATTTTTTTTCTTTCCTTATTTTTTAATTAAAGATTTAACATTTTTGTTTTTCAGCAGTCCGATTCTGGTGTTTGGATTTGTGCTCATAATGAAAGTGAAGCCAGAGCAAAAGCTGCATCTAAATTATCTATACCAGAGATAGACGTTATCCTAAAACAAGGCTAGTAACAAATTTTGTTTTCACAATAAGTTTTATTTACCGTTGTTTGCACATTTGTCAAACAATCTGTTTGAAGGGGTGGAGGGTGTGGCCACGGAATTAATGCTCAATTAAGCTTAAAATTTCTTTACTTATATTTATTTAACACATTTATACTCAACTGTAGTTGATCTTTTTAGTTATTTTTTTCGTTTTTCATTGATACAAATGTGGACTACTCAGATTAAACACGAGGGAATTTCATTTTCAGAGATGCATTTTACCCATCTTTATGAATTTTGGTGGACACACCTACCAGCAACAGTAGTTGTGCCTTTTGCTTTTGCTGATTCACCATTTTATTTTTATATTTCACTTGCAATTATATCAATTTAGGCTTTAATTTGGTTCATAGCATTCATGAAGACACCCAAAATATGGTCACATGTCAGGTTCTCTTTTAACGTTTGTAGATGAAGATGTACTGGACACATGGTTTTCATCAGCTTTATTTCCATTTGCTGTCCTCGGCTGGCCAGACCAGGTATACATACATTGAAACCTTTGTTATGTGAACACCACAGTTCTATAGTGAACTTCTACAGAACAGAACAATACACTTCACATTTTAATGTTGTGCTAGTATGACTTGTTATCGTGGGATTATACCACCGATATTCTCTGAGCACAGCATTACATGCCAATCAATCAATCAATCATCCACTCAGCCACTCAATCAATCAATCAATCAGTCACTCAACCAATCAATCAACCAATCAATCAATCAATCAGCCACTCAATCAATCAACCAATCAATCAACCAATCAATCAATCAATCAACCAATCAACCAATCAATCAATCAATCAATCACTCAGATACACTGCAGATGAATGCTACAGGAAGGTGAAGGATGCCATTATAATTATGCTGACCTATATATTTTTCTATTTGCAGACAGAAGATTTGAGAAGATACTTCCCCACCTCTGTGTTAGAAACAGGTCATGATATTTTATTTTTCTGGGTTGTAAGAATGGTGATGTTGGGTAAAAAACTCACTGGTCATCTCCCCTTTAAACAGGTAAATTGTACAGTTTTGATTTGAAAGCTAGAAACACACAAGATAGTTTGAATGAATTACAAAATCAGTTTCTATACAAAATGCATTGAGTAATGTTTAATAGAAAACGGTATAGCATCCACTTAATCACAGGAATTTCTACACATCATCCTGGGGTTGTGCCAGAACACTTCAACAGTCCCCACTTCATCTTGGGGTTGTGCCAGAACAGTTCCCACTTCATCTTGGGGTTGTTCCAGAACAGTTTCCACTTCATCTTGGGGTTGTTACAGAACAGTCCCCACTTCATCTTAGGGTTGTTCCAGAACAGTCCCCACTTCATCTTGGGGTTGTTCCAGAACAGTCCCCACATCATCCTGGGGTTGTTCCAGAACAGTCCCCACATCATCCTGGGGTTGTTCCAGAACAGTCCCCACATCATCCTGGGGCTGGGCCAAAATAATCCTCACATCATCCTGGGGCTGGGCCAAAATAATCCTCACATCATCCTGGGGCTGGGGCAGAACAGCCCCCACATCATCTTGAGGTTGTTCCAGAACAGTCCCAACATCATCCTGGGGTTGTTCCAGAACAGTCCCAACATCATCCTGGGGTTGTTCCAGAACAGTCCCAACATCATCCTGGGGTTGGGCCAGAACACTTCAACAGTCCCCACATCATCTTGAGGTTGTTCCAGAACAGTCCCCACATTATCCTGGGGTTGTTCCAGAACACTTCAACAGACCCCACATCATCCTGGAGGTCATCCTGGGGTTGGGCCAGAACAATCATCACATGATCCTAGGGTTGTGCCAGAACAGTCTACACATCATCTGGGGCTGGGCCAGAACAATCCTCACATCATCCTGGGGCTGGGCCAGAACAATCCTCACATCATCCTGGGGCTGGGCCAGAACAGTCCTCACATCATCCTGGGGCTGGGCCAGAACAGTCCTCCCATCATCCTGGGGTAGGGCCCGAACAATCCCCAAATTTTCCCAGGATTTCTTTGAACTTGCAGGGATGTTCTTCACTTGTTGTCTGTCTTTTGACCATAGGTATTTGAGTCACATGATGTGGTTTTTACGAGGTTTCCTCTCAGTCTTTTTTATGGTATTTAAGTAAGGGAAAGTGTGAAATGAGCATTCAGTCATCAGGGCAGGGCAGGAGTTCTATGTGCAGAGAAGGATTACATCATGGATATCGCAATGGATGCCAGCAATCCTGGTGGAGCCACTGCTATAGAACTGTCATGGTTTAGCTTGCCCTATCTCCTTCCAAACTCAAAAAAAGGAAATTACACACTCAAAAAATAAATAAAAATCACTCCTTAACTATCAAACTGTAATTTGAGCAATGAGAGTTTTATAAAGAGTATTGTTGCACAAAGCAATCATAGCCTAAGATGATCTTAATTACCATGAATGCACTCTTTCGTACTGGGCGTCAAGAAAATTAAGATGAACTTTAATACGCTAAGATCCTTTTGTGTTGAGGGTAGTTATCTTCACGTACTGGGTTGGTCAGCTGTCAAATGTTTAAAACTATCTTATTAAGTTCTGTTGACCGATATCACCAAACAGACAAACAAACTGTGTAATATTGTGCGTTTCAGAGTGAAAGAATTCTTCCATTAAATATAATTTTATTACTGTGACATTTTCAGATTTTATTACACGGTATTTTACGTGACTCTCATGGACGGAAGATGAGTAAATCTCTGGGAAATGTTGTTGATCCTTTAGACGTGATACATGGCATTTCACTACAGGTGAGATATAAACACACATGATAACTGACATTTACCTTACATTGTGGGGCAGGCTAGAGAGAACTTCCTCTTGCCCTAGTGCTCACAAGGAAGCCAGTGTGTTGTGGTGCATTGTTTGGCTTGATGTGATTGGCCAGTATTGTTTTTGTTTATTACGTTTTCTCTCAGTTTTCCACTGTATTTGAGTAAGGCAATCTGAAAAGTGGACTGCCAGCCAATTAAGTGAAATACCTTTGAATAGGATGTTGAAAGCCAATCAAACAAACATACCAAAGATTGAATTAAAATAAAATGTTTTATTCTATTTTTGGTAGGATCTTCACAATCAGCTAAAATTGAGTAACTTGTCTCAGAGTGAGGTCGAGAAAGCTAAACAGGGTCAAAGGTCTCAGTTTCCAGACGGGATCCCAGAGTGTGGCGCAGATGCACTAAGATTTACCCTCTGTTCTTATAACTTTAAAGGTATGATGATAATAGCTAATTATTTCAAATACATGTAAATGTCCTCTATACTTTAACTTAGTAAGTGATAGGCTGTTGAACTCTCCATAGAATCTAAGTTGTGAGTCTAGATCTGGGGATGGGCTGTGGCTATGTTAGTTGACAATTGGACTCCTCCTCCCCCCATCACCATCAGGTATATGAGTGAGTCACACAATGTGGCTCCGACAATCGTTTTTACAAGGTTTCCTCTCGGTTTTCCACTGAAAATAGGAAAGGAGCAGTGTGGATGGGACAATCCTTCGTGATATAAGTAAAATACCCTTGAGTACGACGTTTAACCCCAATCCAACAAACAAACAAATCCTTCCCCGATCAAAATCCTCCCCAGAAAATAATTGTGGTTCAGTGGTTAGCGTGTCAGACTCTTGATGCTCCTTTAATGATAAACAGCTTGCTGGTTTGAGTCCCTCGGTAATGTGAAAGATTCACAAGAGGTGACAATTTATTTCAACAAGCTTTCCTCTTATTTTTCCACCATTTTGTACCAAGGCAGAGTGAAAAGTGGGAAATCCATCCTCTTATGTACGACTTTAAAACCCCCAATCAAACAAACCTTTCAAAATGGAAAGCCGTTTGGGTCATGGTTGTTTGTTTCAAGCATGGTCATATTGTTTTGATTGAGTGTAGCAATTCTGTCTTTGCACTATTGGAAGAATGACTTCCTAACAAAGAAAAACGCGCACATTTTCAGTTTCTGTTATTGTCAATTGCTGGTGAATCAACCACCTGTTGAAATTTAATCAATCAATGATCGTCAACCAACCAACCAATCTATCAATCGACAAAGATTGGTCTAGAAATAAAAGTGATAAGCATGTTTTCGAAGCTGTTGTTCTGTTATATTTGGGGAAAGCTGAAAAACTTTACAACAGAGAAAACAGTTAAATGAGATCCCAGCCCAATAGAGCTATGAGACAATGCCTAATTAGATGAATCTGGATAAGGGATAAGAAACTTAGCTTCCCTTCGATTCAGCGATCCCTGAATGTCTTACTCAGCTAGCATGTTCCTATGGCAGCCACAGATTGTCCTATTCTATCGAGTAACAGAGATTACACAGTTCGGAAAGGTAAGTAGCATATTCATGCATGAAATTTGAATGAAAGGTCGTTCAAAAAGGGTTCTATAACTGAATTTAAGCATGAACCTTAGCCCACTCATCTGTTCATGATAACAGCGATACAGCCAAGATGGCAGCTCTCCAGTCTGCTTTTTGTTGAGAAAGTAACCGGAAGGTTTTGTGAACATAAAGGCTATAAAACCCACACAGCGATCATGTTTATTAGAAATGAGTTTCTTTCAATTAGATATTATTTTAACTAGTCGTTGCGCTTTCCTTCAAAAAATAGCCTTAAAAGTAAGCGATTTAATGCATAACCTGTTAGCCGAGTAACACATTCACGGATCATTGATTCAAAAGGAAGTGAAGTTTCTTATCCCTCTATACTAATCCCAAGACATATAGACCTAAACTTCTCAGGAGGAAAATAATGACCATTGTTAAGTTTAAACATGATTTTTTTTACTTCATAATGAAATGTATAGATGTGTAAATGTTTATATTATTTATTTTATTTTCTATCCCACAGCTCATGAAATCAACATGGACGTCACCCATGTCAAAAGTAACCGCCATTTCTGTAATAAGATATGGCAGGCCTTCAAATTTGTAACGATGAACCTAGGTGATGATTTCACACCTACAAGCGATTTTCAGGTTAGAACCAAAATACCTTGAATCACCCCAAAAATTTGTCCATAAAATTGCTACTTTGGAAGCTACTTTAAAGGCTTAGAAAGCATCCAGATTTCTCAGAAAACATAAACTTGTCTGTTTACATGCTGTAATATTGTCACAACTAGCAAAAATGTAAGGTGATTTACAGTTTGAACATTTTCTCTCCTAAGTCTACATAAGACCAATGCATAATTTTCTAAATTTCTCCCCAAAAATTAACATTTCATTGGAGTCTATGATTGTATGTCATTCCGGAAGTGGAGAAATAGTCATAAATTAATTTATCAATTTAAAGAAGCATCAGGACTTAGAAGTTGAAAAGAACTTACCCAAGACTGTCACCAGTTGTGTTTACTTACTTATTAATCATACATAGGTAATTTGTTTATTTTGGTGACCCTACAATGAAGACTTGGCTAATGACTACCACTGAGGAGTTTAATCAAGTATTGTAAATTAACAGCTCCGAAGAAAAATAATCAATGAATTCATCTAGACTCCCACGATTTCACTTTATTGATTAAACCATCATCCGGAGTGCAGGAATGACTGCTGGTGAAGGTTTGATCAATAAACCGATTAATTGATTGATTGATTATTGTTTTATGCCACATTCAGTGGTATTTTCACTAAATCAAAGCCATCTAGCTAAGGACAGTTTCTTTGAAGAGCAGCAATGCTGTCTTTGCTCTTCATATAGCACTGGAGGAAGAGGAATTTATCGCCGTCATATGTGAAATAACCGTAAGCCAGGCGTAAAACACCAATCAATCAATCAATAAACCGAAATATTGAGTTAAAATTAATTCATTATCTTTTCAGAGTGGTCACTTAGCCCTGTTTACAGAACAATGTGGACTTCCCCTCACTGTCATGTTAACAGAGCTAAGTTGTCACTATACTTTACTTCGAAACTTATAATATACATGTAGCTGCAAAACGGAAAATACATTAGTTGCATTTAGGTCTGCTTGTTATTCTAGTGGGATTGTCAACTTGCTTAGACCTAGCATATCTGTATTTCTTTAAATATTATTCCGTCTACAATTGTAGATTGAAGGGGTAGTCTAATAGTGAAAGTAATACAGACATTATTCTATCCGGTTAAGAACTTGGTGTGTGTTGAAACTTCGATCTCTGTCTATAATTTATGTTCTCTAGTTGTGAAAGTGACGAGAACCAAGATTTGCCACAGCATAATAAAATACATAATTCCTTTCCCCCAAATACTTATCCTGCTTACCTTGACAGAGCGAGAATAAAAAGATACTTAAACAGTTTTGGTTTAAAAGTTACTATTTAACACGTATCGCCCCCCACGCCACCAGCCAAGAGTGAAGTCACATGAGCTGAACCGGTGTTCATGTGATGAGAAGTAAACATGTGACGCTAGCTTTGTATTACTCCGCCAATACACTCCACTGCCTTCCGTCAATATACGCCGCAAAAAGTAGTGACTGTTTATATCATAATTTATTTTAATCTTTATATTTTATCTATTGTTATCTTGTTTATTTTGGCTAGTTCGATATGTTTTCGCCGAAGATTTCGATAAATGAAGTGTTATGACCTTGAATTAAGTAATTTACGTTATGCCACGAAAGGAGTTCATTTGATGATTTGTTGTCGTCTGCTAATAATGCAAACAACTTTTGCATCTTACGAGACAACAATGCTGTGTCAATCAAATAAAGAAAACAGAAAACGACACTGGTTTCCTTTGGAATAAGGATAACCAGGTTTAAGAAATAAGTCTGTTTGCGTATACTGTTTCGAAAAGGAGGCCATCCAGAAGAAATTTGTGTGTTAACATGTCGTCTACTGTCTCCTTGCTGTTAGTTTTTGCTATTCCTTTGAGTCTATTTTGTTGGATATCAAACATTGCCTTCAGAAGCTTTTATTTAGATATAGGTAATGTGTGGTATTGTTTTGGTGTACATTTTGTGGGGTTTGTTTTGACGAGAATCTGCACATGTTATAATGTAACGAAAACCGAACCATTGTTAATCATTTTGGTAATACTCGATGCGTCCCGCCTATCTCAACCCCTGGTGAAGTTTTGAAGTTGATCCGCCGCTATCCCCGGAATCTCAAAAACTTATATTTCTGATTTTTCTCTGATTTTGTTTAGATACAATGAAAACAATGTTTAGTATTTTACCTACTTGCAATATTTCTTTTCTGATGGTTTTTAATCTTATTATTGCAAAGGGAGATAACTTAAACGTATCAAGTCGGGCGAGAAATTCAAATAAAACGTTCTTTAAACGTCAGAGAACAAAGAAGGAGTTAGATTATTGTGACTTTTATATCAAAAAATAAATAAAAAATCAGATAAGCTTATATGTTTTTAGAAGCCTCATAAACCTTCGCCACGGGTTGAGATAGGCATCCCACTAAGACGGAGGAATTCGCCCTATTCATTGTGCTACTTAACTCCATGCTTAGGCCTATGCCAATCTCAGCAGATTTTTCAATTCTAAAACTTTAGTCGTTATTTTAAAAAAAAATACCCCCTTGCTGACACTCACACATGGACTTTTCGTTAAACGGATCCAGGTAACTGTCATAAATGTCCGGTTCGCTAACTTCGCTTTATCAACTATCTAATCATGATTCTTTGGACATCTGAACTCTAGGAACAGTCAACAAATACACTTATTTAGGTGATATTTTTATTGGAACGAGACACTTCAGACAGAACATTTTGTTGGAAAGGCCTGATAGCAAAATAATTGCCTGAAAAAATAGCTTATAATTCTCCTTCTCATTTGTTAAATCAATGATTCCTATTTGCGTCAGAAATTGCTGGTTGGGGTTGATACTTTACATTACAAAAAGCATGAGACCACTTCTTTTGAAAAAGTCCACATAAAATATTATAAGTGTTTGTTAACAGGGAAACTTAAAACTGGGGGCCTGTAGCCACGACTGACTAGTTAGCGTGTCCTAATGCTATTACTTATCCTACTTTGATGTTCTTTTCACTTGTTTGAGTCCATCTGGACCATCAGGTATATGACTCCTTATGAGTCACACGATGTGGCTCCAGCTAGGTTTCATGGTTTTCCACCATATTTAAGCAAGGAACTTAAAAGGAACAATCTGTTGCATATAAGTGAAGAACAGTTCAAGAAAAAATGCAAAACTTCCCTGAAATCTGATATCAAACATATTAAACTAAAGAATTTCCCGTCACTCACCCCTGGATAAAAATTAAAATTTCTCGCAACCACTAATTTTCAGGTTACAAATTTCTCACCAGATCCTACTGTACAGTGAGTAAGGCTGATCAGGAACGGCTTTCAGCATGCATGAAAATGATAACATAGCCGATAGAAGTCAGGGGTTCATAGACCGTAGACGTCCAATTTAATTACCCTAAATGGTAGTTAAGCTGGAGAATAAACTCAATTTGAGACATCATTTTAACAGATCATTTTTAAAAAACTCAATTCAGACTCTACTTCTAATGTTAAAATATGATAAAAATAAATAGTTGGGCATTAAAAAAGGGTAACCATTCAATAGGACACTAAAAAAACTGAATATTGTTCGGTAAAAAACTCAATATTTGGACGTCTATGAACCCCTGCAAGAGTTATCATATTTTTTTCATTCTTTTCTTAAATAGACCAAAATAATTTGGTTTTTGTTTGAATTAATTAATTTCTGACCTGGGTGACATAACCATGATCTAGAAGCGTCCGTCTAGTGGGTGTTGCGTGAACCCCAAACATACACATTAAGTTCACCATCTGGTCAGTTATTAATCCAACTCAACCATTACACAATAGGTTGACTATACCTATTGCCACCCCTGGAAAATCATGCGACCCACGGTCGCGTGAAATCCTACGTCTGGTGAGAAATTTAAAAAAAAAAATTTATTATAATTTTTTTATAAAACCCATTATATAAAGTTGAATTTATCGCATGAAAGTTAAACCTATAGTACATGATGTATTTGCCGTATAAAATCTGGTGAGAAATTTTTAACCTGAAAATAAGTGGTCGCGAGAAATTTTACATTTTTTCCAGGGGTGC